>PITA01011094.1:0-68483 GCA_004023965.1 Spilogale gracilis
TTGGGTTTTCCACATATAGTATCATGTCATCTGCAAAGAGAGAGAGTTTGACTTCCTCTTTGCCAAGCTGGATACCTTTTATTTCTTTCTGTTGTCTGATTGCTGTTGCTAGGACTTCTAACACTATGTTGAATAGTAGTGGTGAGAGTGGGCATCCCTGCCTTGTTCCTGATCTCAGAGGAAAGGCTGTCAGTTTTTCTCCATTGAGGATGATATTCGCTGTGGGTTTTTCGTAGATAGGTATTATGAGGTTGAGAAATGTTCCCTCTATCCCTATACTTTGAAGAGTTTTGATCAGGAATGGGTGTTGTATTTTGTCAAATGCCTTTTCTGCATCGATTGAGAGTACCATGTGGTTTTTCTCTCTTCTCTTATTGATTTGCTCTGTCACGTTGATTGTTTTGCGAGTGTTGAACCACCCTTGCATCCCTGGGATAAAACCCACCTGGTCATGGTGGATAATCTTTTTAATGTATTGTTGGATCCTGTTAGCAAGGATCTTGTTGAGAATCTTGGCATCTGTATTCATCAGCGATATTGGTCTGAAGTTCTCCTTTTTGATGGGGTCTTTGCCTGGTTTGGGGATTAGAGTCATGCTGGCTTCATAGAAAGAGTCTGGAAGTTTTCCTTCCATTTCTATTTTTTGAAAGAGCTTCAGGAGAATAGGTGTTATTTCTTCTTTGAATGTTTGGTAGAATTCCCCAGGGAATCCGTCTGGGCCTGGCTTTTAAAAAAGAAACTTGATTTAGGGTTAATTTTTATCACTAGTTATGAGCAAGTAAATTGCTATAGAGTATTTGTCGTGCTATGCCACCATGGTGGTTGTAGTGAACTAGAGCCTGCAAGGATGTCAGACTTGACTTGACAATACCAGACCAGAGAACAATGCATGGTTGGGAAGAAGGAGAGTTAAATGATGAAGCAACATGAAGTAAATAATGGGAAGGAACAGGGAAGACTGTATTATATAGTAACTAACCGACAGTAGTCATTCTGTAGATGAAAAACTAACAGAAGGTAAAGAAAATATGTGCTAATTTTTTTAAATCATAATGTGGAAAGAATGCTTTATTTTTGCAGTTTCCTGTGCAGTTTGCACTCTTTTCTAAGGCAAGGATTTCCCCCAGCCATCCCAAATGCAAATATGCAAATTATTTCCCTCTGTATCACTTGCATTGATACTTTTTTTTAAAAGATTTTTTTTAAAAGATTTTATTAATTTGACAGAGAGAAACACAGCCAGAGAGGGAACACAAGCAGGGGGAGTGAGACAGGGAGAAGCAGGCTTTCCGCCGAGCAGGGAGCCCGATGTGGGACTCGATCCCGGGTCTCTGGGACCATGACCTGAGCTGAAAGCAGTCACTTAACCAACTGAGCCACCCAGGCGCCCCTTAAAAGATTTTTTTAAAAATTTATTTGACAGAGAGATATATACAGTGAGAGAAGGAACACAAGCAAGAGGAGTGGGAGAGGGAAAAGCAGGCTTCCTGCTGAGCAGGGAATCCAATATGGGGCTCGATCCCAAGAGCCTGGGGTCACAACCTGAGCTGAAGGCAGATGCTTAATGACTGAGCCACCCAGGAGCCTCAATAGTGATACTCTCTTCAACCTTTTTTTTTTTTTTTTTTTTAAGTCTCCATATTTCTCCAGTGTTGGTGTAAATAGCTAGTGTCTTGGAATGAGTTGAAGTCTGTGTTACCATTATAGTGGTGAAAAATATGCTTCATCTCCTTTGTTTAGAAGTTTTAAGTTAGTTGTAGACATTGCTCTCTCAGTAGAATTCTCTTTGTCTCTGAACAGTAGCACCAAGGCTGTATTCAATTAGTTGCAGAGAGCAGATGGTCTTGCCAAGGCAATGAGCAATGAGGAGTGGATAGTCCACCAGAAGAGAAAAAAAAATACCATTTAGAAAGGAAAGGAAGACAATTTCATCTGTCTAATAAATCAAAAGGCATAAAATATGTTATTTATTTTGCAAGCAGAGGTCAAAAGCCCACAATTTTTCATGGGAAAACATATCATCCTTCCATTTCAATTAACCTTATAACGCAGTCGATAAATATTTTTGAAAAGTATTTCTGGCAGCTGCAAAGGCAAGCCTTATTTTAAAGGAAGTTTTTTATTAAGATAAACAGAGACCTGTGCCAAGTGACATTAGTGCTTACTCAAATTTACAAGAGTTTGAAAGATGAGGTTCTTGAAAAAGGAGCTTGAAGGCTGACTTGAAGATCCCTGTTTACCTCCTATAAGACACTGCACAGATGTCTAGGAAAAACACACTCATGTATTTTTCTCCTTCATTACTCACAAAGAACATTTCACTTCATACTCTCCAAATACCCAATATGTCAGGGGTTTTCCCCACACCAAGTAATTCTTTGTGATACCAGCTGTGACTCTATCCTATAATTCAGTTCAGCTCTGACACAATCTACCTGGAGTTAACATCAGATCCCACAAGTTACAGACTTAGTTCTAGAAAACTGCTCCCACTTCTGATACTGATCACAAGTCCTAGATTGTCACCAGTACTTTAGATAAACCAGCTATATATATTAGGGTTCTCACAGCACTCTCCTTGGTTTAAATAATTGACTAAAAGACTCAAAGAATTCAGGGAAGCTCTTGCTTATGTTTACTAGTTTATTATGAGGGTGTAACAACCGATCCAAATGAATAGCCAGATGAAGAGATACATAGGGCAAAGTATGTGGGAATTAGCTTCTATGCCTTCTCTGTGAGCCCTTCCACATGTTTGCCAGCCCAGATGCCCTCTGAAGCCAGTACTTTTGGGAATTTAATGGAAACGTCTCCATGTATATATGATCCACCATTAACTCAGTCTCTAGTCTCTCTCTCCTTCCTAGATGATGTGTGGTTGGGTGGAAGGTTTTAATTGTGGCTTGGTCTTTTAGGGAACTAGCCCCCATTATGAAACTATTCAGGAGCCTACCAAGTATCACCTCATGAGACCAAAAGACACTCTTGTTACCCAGGAAATTTCAAGGGATTAAGGAGCCCTGTGTCAGGAGCTAGTGTCAAAGACCAAATATTAAAACAGAAGGTGCATCTAACATTCTTATCACTTAGGAAATTACAAGGATTTTAGGATCTCTATCCAAGAACTGGGAGCAGATACTTGTCTGTCTATCCATCTATTTCTGTCATTTCATATGTATATTTATACATTGTGTGTGTGTATGTGGATAATTTCACAACAAGAAATGTTCAGAAATATTTCAAAGAGCAAGACCAGTCTCCTAAAGCAATGCCAGAGTTTTCTTTTTTTCCCTTTTGAGATACTCAAGATAAAATTTTTATATATTACAGCATTCTGTAAATAATATATTTCTAGCCGTTAATTTATCCCTAGGCAAAATTTTTGCAGAATATTGTGATTCTAAAACTAGCAGTGTGGAAAACTGACATATTATTAATTTTAATTCAAGATCTAATTATCATAATACTCATATAGGAAAGGTTTTTTTGTAACAAGGTGTTATGATGCCAATGTTATCATTAGTTGAGAATGTTTCAAAATTTGAGAAAATAAAAATAAATTGAAGAACTTGGTACATAAACAGGAAAGAAATAAATCTAAAAAATTAGGGATGCCTGGGTGGCTTAGTTGGTTAAGTGACTGCCTTCAGCTCAGGTCATGATCCTGGAGTCTGGCGATCGAGCCCCACATTGGGCTCCCTGCTCAGCAGGAAGCCTGCTTCTGGTCTCACTCCCCTTGCTTGTGTTCCCTCTCTAACTGTGTTTCTCTCTGTCAAATAAGTAAAATATTTTTTTAAAAAAATTAAGTGTTTTTTTTAAGTAACACCACAAAAAGCAGAAATAGTAATTTCACTTAAAATCCTATTCTTTTTTTTAAAAAAAATTTTGTTTATTTATTTTACAGAGAGAAACACAGTTAGAGAGGGAACACAAGCAGGGGGAGTGAGAGAGGGAGAAGCAGGCCTCCCGCTGAGCAGGGAGCCCGATGTGGGGCTCAATCCCGGGTCTCTGGGATCATGACCTGAGCCGAAGGCAGTGGCTTAACCAACTGAGCCACCCAGGGGCCCCTAAAACCTTATTCTTAATAAAAATTCTTTAATTCTTAAAACATTTGACAATCTTTTATGCAAGTGGACATGTTTATTCTAATCTTCAATCAATGTATGCTTGGGAACCATGTCTGTGAGTGATCCCTGTTTGTACAACACTTGAAATACAATTTCATAATTAAAATACTATAGAAAACTATTTCATTTGAGTAAGTTTTGGCGACTGCAATACATTCAGAAAAGAGAATAGGATCCAGAATAACTAACTTGTTCTGCATAAATGCCACCATTATGTACTGACCATTTAAGCAAGGTTTGGTATTAGAGCTTTATGATTTAAAACACATTGAAAATACTTTGTAGAATTTCTTTAAGAATAAAAACCAGGGTGCCTGGAGGGTTAAGCCTCTGCTTTCGGCTCAGGTCATGATCTCAGAGTCCTGGGATCAAGGCCCGCATGGAGCTCTCTGTTCATCAGGGAGCCTGCTTCCTGCTCTCTCTCCACCTGCCTCTCTGCCTACTTGTCATCTCTCTCATTCTCTGTCAAATAAATAAATAAATAAATAAATCTAAAAAAAAAAAACAAACTAGAATTAACACAGGTCCTTAAATATTGACTGTTTCATAATAAAAAGTAGTTATCTTTTCTATAGATAGACAAGACTATGGGAGTTTTTTCAGGAATTCATGAAAAAAACAGTGAAAGTTTCAGTAGAGATTGTAGGTGGGAGATATTGAAAGCCAGACTGCTGGTCTGTGTAAAACTAATTTGGTTGTAAATACTGAATGTATATATAAATTTTTTAACTGATGGATACACACACACACACACCTTAAATGAGTTTTTGAATGATAGAATATTTTTTCCTTAAAAATCATAAAAATCGCTTATAAAACTTTAGGTTTAATGTGAGTGTGATAATGTTTTCATGTATTCCAAACTCATACCCTTTTTTACTGATTCCAGTTTGAGAATGAGAGAATGAGAAAAAAAAAAGTGTGAACGAAGAAGGAAGGAAGGAATAACAAAAAGGGAAGGAAGAAAGGAGCCAAGGTCTTCTCCGCATCTGTCAAAGTCTATATCCTACCCTTGATACCCATATTTTTATAAGATTTTATTTATTTATTTGACATAGAGAAACACAGCTAGAGAGGGGACACAAGCAGGGGGAGTGAGAGAGGGAGAAGCAGGCTTCCCACCGAGCAGGGATCCTGATGCCGGGCTTGAACCTGGAACTTCGGCATCATGACCTGAGCCAAAGGCAGATGCTTAACGACTGAGCCACCCAGGTGCCCCATCCAAATGTTGAGTGGTTTTCATTGTCTCAGTTGCTGATTGGATTGGGTTGGGGTCAGAGAGCAGGGTGTTCTGATGACATATCACTAGGTGGAATATAAGTACATACATGGGATACATAAGTTCATTTCTCACTGCAGCTGAGAGTAGTGCTGGTGAAAGGGAACAATTGAGAAAGTGTTCACATTCTTCTCTGTATAGAACAAAGTCCACCCTAAGAGTATAGGATCATTTCCATCATCAGTGATTAAATACATGATGCATGATGGGACCCAGTATGTGATTATATAAAAAAACGTTACCTAGAATTCAGTTCATGCTTCCATGGAATTGACAATAGGCAATGCAACAAGACATGGCCTAGGATTTCTTGGGCACTGATTTGCCCTGAAGTGCTACATCATTCACCCATGTATTCATCCTTTTATTCATTTACTAAAGAGTTGTAGAAGAATGTCCTAAGCAAGGTGCACAGATACAGGGCGTAGGTATTCAAATATAAAAACAATGGTATGATTTGAATTTCCTGGATGGCTAATGATGATGAACATTTTTTTCATGTGTCTGTTAACCATTTGTATGTTTTCTTTGGAGAAGTATCTGTTCATGTCTTCTGCCCATTTTTTGACTTGATTATCTGGTTTTTTGGGTGTTGAATTTGAGGAGTTCTTTTTAGGTCTTGGATATCAGCCCTTTGTTTTTACTGTCATTTGCAGATATCTTTTCCCTTTCTGTAGGATGCCTCTTTGTTTTGTTGACTATTTCTTTGCTGTGCAGAAGCTTTTTATCTTGATGAAGTCCCAAAAGTTCATTTTCGCTTTTGTTTCCTTTGCTTTTGGAGACGTGTCTTGAAAGAAGTGGCGTGGCCGATGTCAAACAGGTTACTGCCTATGTTCTTCTTTAGGATTTTGATGGATTCCTGTCTCACATTGAGGTCTCTCATCCTTTTCAAGTTTATCTTTATGTATGGTGTAGGAGAATGGTCGAGTTTCATTCTTCTATACATAGCTGTTCAATTTTCCCAGCACTATTTATTGAAGAGACTGTGTTTTTTTCCACTGAGTATTTTTTCCTGCTTTGTCAATGATTATTTGACCATAGAGTTGAGGGTCCATATCTGGACTCTCTACTCTGTTCCATTGGTCTATGTGTTTTTGTACCAGTACTGCGCTGTCTTGGTGATCACAGGTTTGTAATAAAGCTTAAAATCAGGCAACATGATGCCGCCAGCTTTGTTTTTCCTTTTCAACATTTCCTTAGCAGTTTGGGGTCTTTTCTGGTCCATACAAATTTTAGGAGTGTTTATTCCAGCACTTTGAAAAATGCCCGTGGAATTTTGATCAGGATGGCATTGAAAGTATAGATTTTTCTGGGCAGTAATGACATTTTAATAATGTTTATTCTCCTGCTCCATGAGCATGGAATGTTTTTCCATCTTTTTATGTCTCTTTAATTTCTTAATAGTGTTCTGTAGTTCCCCGAGCACGGATATTTTACCTCTTTGGTTAGGTTTATTCCAAGGTATCTTATGGTTCCTGGTGCTATAGTAAATGGAATCAATTCTCTAATTTTCCTTTCTACATTTTTATTGTTAGTGTATAAGAAGGCAAGTGATTTCTGTGCACTGATTTTGTATCCTGCCACATTACTGAATTGCTGTATGAGTTCTGGCAATTTGCGAGTGAAATCTTTTCGGTTTTCCACATAACGTATCATGTCATCTGCCAAGAAAGAGAGTTTGACATCTTTGCCAATTTGAATACCTTTTATTTCTTCTTGTCATCTGATTGCTGTTGCTAGGACTTCTAGTATTTTGTTGAAAAACAGTGACGAGAGTGGGCATCCTTGTGTTCCTGATCTCAATGGGAAAGTTCTCAGCTTTTCCCCATTGAGAATGATATTTGCTGTGGGTTTTTCATAGATGGATTTTATGAGGTTGAAGAATGTTCCCTCTATCCCTATACTCTGGAGAGTTTTAATCAGGAACGGATGCTGTATTTTGTCAAATGCTTTTTCTGCATCAATTGAGAGGACCATGTAGTTCTTCTCTCTTCTCTTACTGATTTGTTATGTCACATTGGTTGATTTGCAATGTTGAACAACCCTTGCAATCCAGTGATAAATCCCCCCTGGTCATGGTGGATAATCAAAATCACATTGAGATACCACCTTCACCAGTTAGAATGGCAAAGATTAACAAGACAGGAAACAACAAATGTTGGAGAGGATGTGGAGAAAGGGGAACCCTCTTACACCGTTGG
This sequence comes from Spilogale gracilis, assembly GCA_004023965.1. Lineage (NCBI taxonomy): Eukaryota > Metazoa > Chordata > Mammalia > Carnivora > Mephitidae > Spilogale > Spilogale gracilis. The sequence continues at coordinate 7,608 of PITA01011094.1, forward strand.
TGGGAATGCAAGTTGATGCAACCACTTTGGAAAACAGTGTGGAGATTCCTCAAAAAATTAAAAATAGAGCTACCCTATGATCCTGCAATTGTACTACTGGGTATTTACCCCAAAGATATAGATGTAGTGCAAAGAAGGGCCCTATATACCCAATGTTCATTGCAGCAATGGCCACAATCGCCAAACTGTGGAAAGAGCCAATATGCCCTTCAACAGATGAATGGATAAAGAAGATATGTGCATATCTACAATGGTATAATACTCAGCCATCAGAAAGGATGAATACTCAATTATTGTATCAGCATGGACAAGCCCAGAGATTATGCTGAGTGTAAGATAAGTCAAGCAGAGCAAGTCAATTATCATATGGTTCCACTTACTTGTGGAACATAAGGAATAACATGGAGGACATTAGGAGAAGGAAAGGAAAATTGAATTGGGGGAATTCAGAGGGGGACATTAACCATGAGAGACTGTGGACTCTGAGAAATAAACTGAGGGTTTTAGAGGGGAAAGGGGTGGGCAGATGGGTGAGCCTGGTGGTGGGTATTAAGGAGGGCCCATATTGCATGGGTGTGATACATAAGCAATGAATTTTGGAACAATGAAAAAATTAAATTAAAATAATAATAATAATAATAATAATAATAATAATAATAGTGATGGTATGAATCTAGCCCTTAGAGCTGAGCTTACAGTTTAGTAGGGAACAAAGGGGAGACAAGTTCTGCCTATAAGTAGCTATAATACAATGAACCACATAGTAAGTGTTAGGGCAGAATTACAGATAAAGTGCTGTGCAGTTTCACCTGAGAGAAAGGTCTGTTAGAGTTGGGAGACAGGATGGATCCAATAGAAGGTACCTTTGAGCTGGGCTTTGAAGAGTGAGTCCATAGTATTAGTTGGGCAGGATGCCCTACATCAAGAGCTACAAAGGTATTAAGGTAATTGGCCCAGAACTCTACAAGAATCAAAATGAATGTGCATCCAAAAATAGTTTGAAAGATAGAATGAACTTTTGTATGTGTTTTGACTCAGCAATTCTGTTTCAGTAACTAGCCTGAGAAACACTAATCCGTATGTAGAAAGTAGCCAGTATAAGAACGTAGCAGATTTTTAAGAAATGCTATTATGTGAGAAAAAAACATAGAACCCAGATAAAATATTATATCATTTGTGCAAAGAAAACTTATGCATGTACAAATGATATTCCTAGAATTGGATGTGACTGATCATGCACACATGTATGTTTTCTGAAACAAGCCATTAGCTATGGCTTCCTCTGAAAATTATAACAGAATACAGGTAATGGCATGATATTTTTAATGAGGAAAATGGATTTGTACATTTCTTTTGTAATTAAAACTAATTTAAGGTATTAGATATTAAATAATGCAGTTACGTAAATAATCCATTTCCTCCAAGTACCTAAAACCAGAGAACTAGAGACTTTCTCTCTCTCTCTCTCTCTCTCTCTCTCTCTCTCTCTCTCTCTCTTTTTCCCAGTTCTCTGGAAGGACTGTAGTTTAGGGGTTTTTTTGTATTGATTACCCATTTCTCTTTGAATAAATACCTTTACTTCCTATTTAGTGTTTTTCTTAGTAACAACAAAGGTTTCTTATAAGAATGTTATACAAAGTACTGCACAAACATCAAAAGGTGTGTACAGAGAGAATAAAAGAGTGTCTGATTATTGTTAATTTCCCTCTTCCTATTTTAGGAACATATTGTCCTTGAAATGTGGTGGCTAAATTTTTCTGTGTCACTTTGTAATGTATTAGAAGAAAGTCTAATAGAAAAAACTGTTGGGAGAGGAGAGGGGTGAACAGAAATGCAATTACCACACTGGATTCTAGCCAGGATAACAGAATCGTTTCTGTGTCAAAAAGAGCTAGGAATCCACTCAGGTGTGTGGGGTCAGAACCTCTGTTTTGCATCTCATTGGGATGCATGGCCTCTGTCATCATTGTAGGACTTAACAATGTGTTCTGAGGCTGGCTGACAGGGTCTCAGCAGAATGGAAGGTGCCACTTACTTCATTCCCTATCTCTTTCTACTGTCTTAGCAATGCCCTTTACCTGTGAAGCAGAGACTGAAAATCTGCATCCATGGGAATGGTAACCTGATGTTACTGAAACCAGGGAGTATAAGTGCCAGTTGTGAAGGAAGTGGTCGTAGCAGCCAGGAAACAGAGACACGGGAGAGGACCACTCTGCAAAGGCAATGGAATTTGTTTCAAAGGCCATATCTGTTTGCTTCATTATTTTTACTAATATTTAGAAAATTTTAGCAGTTATATTTGAGATGAGGAAAAACTGGCATAGTCTTGAATTTTTATTTCAACCTGTAAAATATTTAGAGCCTCCTCATATGTCCTTCTAAATAATGTAATTTGCTTTTATTAGATATCTTTGCTTTATTTCAACCTTTGGTCCCCAAGCTTCACTTTTTGTCTTTTGAATTATTAAATTTCACAGAAAAAAAAAAGTATGTCTTCTATTCTGGTTTGAATATAGCACTTCCCCATACTTGAAAATATTCCCCACTAGTCAAAAAGCATCCTGGAAAGGCATGTCTGTATAACCAGAAACCTTGGCTTTCTGATTTCCCCCGAGTTGTGCACCAAGATATTAGTACTTAACACAACTCTGTGTGGTGCCCAGTGGTCTGGCATTGTCTGATTCCTACTAGACCCCAGGATCGATACCTTAGTTGCTTCTTCAAGCTGGCACATTGCTTTTCTGTGTACTAATATTAAAAGCTGAATGCCAGAACAGGGAGGCATTTTGTGGTATAAACACCAGAGGAATATTTAGACCAGAGCATTTGCTGATCCATATGTTTTTTTACTATGGTTGTTATTTTCATTCTCACAAAGGTAAGTATCTGCTCTGTAAAGAATGATCACAAAATTATTTTAGTCTCATTCACAGGTTTACTTGTGAACATAACACACAAGTACAGAAAGAAAATTTTGAATTAAGATTTTATTTTATGTGAGCTTGAGTTTATACAGTCATTTCCTAATTGGAGCTTATGAGGCATCATAATGTGTGCATCTTTTTCTCTGGCTTTTAGTCTACCGCTGTGAGTATGGGGAATGAGGATATGGTAGGGGTAATCCTTTTAGCTGGCTCTATAGTGAGAGAGAGACTATACCAGAAGGGTCAAGGGCTGTAATAATAGGGCTCTGATGACAGAAGAGAGGGCCACAAAAGAAAGGAAAGAGAATGTAGTCCACTGATTCAGGAGAAAATAATGAGTCTAAAACTGCCCTGGGATGTTGAAGAAAATTATGCCTCCCCTCAGACGTTGCTTATATGCTGGAATCAATGTTTAAATAATTTTAATTCCCATTTTCCTTAAGTTAGGAAAAAGGTACAAAGTTAACACACCCACCTTCTCACAGCCCTAATGAAAAACCATAATTAAAGGAATATCAGATACCTATATTCCATATATATATGGAATATATATATATATATATACACACATAAATACTCTAGACAAGACATAGCTTAAACTAAAGCAGTCACAGTGTATTAAGACATTTGTAGAAATGGGAATGTGGAAACATTGTGTTTTGAAACATGGAAAATACTGAACAATAACCTGTCTTGAATGTTTTGCCTCTCACTACCCTAAAAATGAAAACTAGGTCAGATCATTTCTTGAGGTTCCAAGTTTCTGAAAAGTAATTTTTAAAAAAGATTTAATTTTTTTATCGAACAGAGACATAGTGAGAGAGGGAATACAAGCAGTGGGAGAAGGAGAAGCAGGCTCCCCACCTAGCAGAGAGCCTGATATGGGGCTCGATCCCCATACCCCGGGATCATGACCTGAGCTGAAAGCAGATGCTTAACAACTAAGCCACCCTGGTGCCCCTGAAAAGTAATTTTCAAACTAAAACTTCTAACCATTCACTATTCCCTGTAGGTTCCGCTAAGTTATCAGACAATATGTTTATCACTAGGATTATTGTTGCCACCTCTACCCACAAAGCAAAACTAGTGCAGTGTTAGTGACCATCAAAATGAATTGTCTGGCTACAGTGGATGTTTTGTACTCAACCTTAAATATAGGGCTCATTAGACACAACATTTGAAGTAACGTAATTCAAATTACAACCAATGTCTTATGATTATGTGTGACAGAATAACTTATACCAGACTAACCCTTTCACCATAAACAACTATAAAACAGGGCAAAATGTACTGAGCAACACTTATTTTGACATCGGAGAACAGACAGAATGTGATTCTTGATAGAAAAGAAACACACGAGGTAATCCCTATAGTAATTCCAATTTTCTACCTTAAGCTACTTTCCAGACTTTTGTTGTAGATGCATAGGAATGTGGGAACGTTGTCTTTTGAAATATGGAAAATACTCAACCTGTCTTGAATGTTTTGCCTCTCACTACCCTAAAAATGAAGACTAGATCAGATCATTTCTTGAGGTTCTGAAGACTTTTCTGAAAAGTAATTTAAAAAATTGTTTTTCTTTTTATCCAACAGAGACACAGTGAGAGAGGGAATACAAGCAGTGGGCATGGGAAAGGGAGAAGTAGGCTCACTCCCTCAATAGAAGGAAATGGAGTTTAATCAAAGCATAGATATCTTGGTGAGCTGAGGAAGCAAAAATCTGTGCTAGAAATTAAAGTGTAGGATATTGAAAAGGAAATTCCTGTACAGAGAGTCATCTAGTTAAGGCTTTGGTATGACAAAGTTGCACACATACAAGATGAAATTGCATACATAAGATCTACTTAACTGTGAAGCTGACCACTAAACAGATGCCCCATGGGCCAAAAACTACAGGGAGATGTGGGAATTTCATCCTGACAGAGTAGAGAGATGATGCTTGAATACCTCAGGTTTTCAACTGAGATTGTAAAAGGTCGTACCTCAGAAGTAGAAATACCTGAGCCATTTAGTAAATCCTAACCTAGACTTAATCTAACAAAGGTTAAAATCATGGCTAGTTAGTATCACATTAATCTACCAGCGAATTAATTGCCTCCTCGAACAAAACTCATTACTCTTTAAAGGAAGACAACAAAATCCAAACTTTATATGTGTAGCATTCAAAATATCTTTAGAAATTAAAAAGTGCTAGACATATAAAGAAGCAGAATATTATTTTCTGTGATTAAGAAAACCAAAAAGTAATGTGAATAGAACCACAAATAAAACTTTTGAGCTATAACCCTAGAAATGAAAAGCATCAATATTTAATACACAATAGAACAGATAACTATACTGCTTGAAAAATAAAGGAGATTCCCAATAAATTAATGGAAATGATAAAATAAAAAATGGAAATTCTTGAATTAAAGCATAAAATACTTAAATTTATTGGAAGAAAAAAGAGTAGATAGAAAACTGAGGGGATATATGAATGAAGTTGAAGACATAGTATGAAAAATTAAACAGAAATTCAGAGAAAAAAACAAAAGTAAGCAGAATTTGTCATTTGTGGGAGAATAGCAAAAAGTCTAACATTTCAGTGACGTAAGTATCAGAAATGGAGAAATAAGAGTAGAAAAGAATTGGAGAAACAATGCTAAAAGTGTTCACTTGTGATAAAGAATATCAATTCATAAATTCAGAAAGCTAAATGAATTCCAACAAAAATAAACAATGAGAGAATAATACTTAACATCTTAGTTAAATTGCAAAGATTAAAAGCAAAGTTAAAAGATTAAAAGCTTAGTTAAAAGCAAAGATTAAAAAAACCTTAAAAGCAACTGGAGTATGAAGGAATTACCTGCCTAAGAACAATGGTAAGAAACAACAATAGCTATAGAACTATTTCAGAATATAAAATAGTAACACTTCCCTGTCTCTTAATGATACCAACACGATTGTTAAAATTAGAAAAATTATGTAACAAGTAATAAAAATGTTTTTTAGATTAATATCCTTTATGAATATTTACAGTCATAAAAATTCTATAATTTTAGCATTTACAAACTGTGCATATCACTGTAGGTAAATCTATACTTCAGATTTTTAAAAATTACATTAGGGAAAGAATGTAGTAAATAATTTATTCATATTTTCCTTTAGTATACTTCTTTAGAGAACATGAAATCCACCATAGAAACCTATAGACTTTTAGTGTAAAAGGAGAAATGGCAACATGAGTGGGGTTTATTTCATTACCAAGAGTAATGGCACAAAAGAATATAAACTTGATGCGTAACAAGAAACTGTCAGTGAATAAAGGGAAATACCGTCGACTCCTTTATACCATCTATTACATGCCATCTCCTAAAGAAATTTATTAAGGAAATTAAAGATTGGAGTAGGGTATATTTCAATGTCTTACTCCTTCAGTGTAATTGAAAAATGAGATTTAGGGCAATCATATGCAGAAATTCCCATTGCACGTAAGTCATTGAATAATCATCCCGTGCTCTCTGGAAATTTCCTGACAATAGTATACAATTCAAGATGTGGAATTTACAGGATAAATTCGATTAGATTATGGTCTTTTGAGCTTTTCACAAAATTTATTCATCTTTTCTTTTATATTTTCAAAGTAGTTTCATTAGGCATTTCAATGCTTAAACTTTGAGTGCTTTATTATTACAAATTCTTCATGAAAAGGAACTACAACTCTTTTCAAAAACAATTTGTAGTTGTAAATCATCTATTCCCCTCCAAGTAGCTCGGAGCTATACTGTTCCATTAAACATGATAGCCCTAATCTAGTACTGGAAGATAGAAATGGCAATCTTCTATGATTATGGAAAGAGGTCATACAGGACTAGGAAAAACATCACATTCTTCTATTTTGCAAAGAAACCACATATTTTTGTAATGATATTTTTTTAGGGAAATTGTTTTTATTATTGGAGGTCTAAGTATTTTTTGAAGACATGAGAAGTTAATATTAATTAACTTAATATTAAGGCAATATTAAGTGTGGTCTTAAGGAGCCCAATGTTAATACTTTAATGCAATCTCATTGATACCATAAAGAACTAAAAATGTAGTATTTTTCCTTTAGAAAATTAAGAGCTGAACTTCAGCAGTTACTTCTGAGATGAAGAAAGTTTACATAAGGCATCTCTGGACTAGGAACTACATTGAGAGAGAACAGACAGCTGTGATGTGAAATGGTTAAAATGACTCGGTATAGGCAGGAAACTGCCTGTGTGTACGTGTGTGGTGATTGTGTGTGTGTGAGAGAGATTGTTTTCCCAAGCATTCATTTGCCTCAGTACACCTGTACAAATAGCCATGAATTATTTTTATAGGTACATAACTGTTCTGGATGGTGTATATTAAACAAGAAAATGGAGAATAGTAAAGCAATGCTTTGTAGAGTTATCCCAGGCACTAAGTAGTGTAGATAGTGGACATCTTTGCATGTAATGCTATTTTATTTAAACTGATCTCACTGCTTTGAAAGACCTTTTTCCTTTCCTCTGTGAACTGCTGTATACCTTTTAGGATCTAAGTGTCAATTTTTCTATGAAGCCTATCTGAGAACTCCCCAATTCCCAAAGTAGAAAGAAAATTCTTCTCTGCCCTGGTTCACCAGAACACTTTGTAAGCATACGTTACTATGTAGGAAACTGCATTTAGTGATTTGTTTACATGCCTGTCTTTGTGTGAACTTTGAGCTGCTATAGTGCAAGGTCCACACCTTATAACCCCATCCACAGAGTACCTAAAAGAGTGTAGATCCCAAATCAATAATAAGATAATTAAATGAGTTTAAACCCTAAAAATAATGATCTTTGTAGACTCCATTTTCCAGCAACCTACCTGCATTTTAAAAAACTTTATTTTTAGGACAGTTTTATCAAGATATACTTACATACAATAAAATTGATACTTTTAAAGTATAGAATTAAATGGTTTTTAGTATTATATACAAAAAATTGTGCTACCATTACTACTACCTAATTTTAAAACAATTCTATCACTTCTAAGAGAACCATCATATCTATTAGCTCCTTATTCCTCCTTATTCCTCCCCAGTTTACTGGTAACCAATAATAAAAATTCTATTTATGGATTTGCGATTTCTCAACATTTTATATAAGTGGAATCATAGAGTATATGATCTGCTGTCATCTCTCTCATTTAGCGTAATGTTTGTAAGGTTCATCCGTGTGATTACGTATCAGTACCTTGTTTCTCTTTATTGCAAAATAGTATCCATTACATGGATATACCACTTTTTGTAGATTTGTTCATCAGTTGAAAGACATTTGGATCATTTCCACTTTTGACTACTATGAAAAGTACTGCTATAAATATCCATATGCTGGTTTTTATACGAACATGGGTTTTTATTTCTCTTGGGTATATATCTAAGAGAGCAATTGCTTAGTGATTTGCTAACTCTACCTTTAACTTTTCGAGGAACTGCCAGAACTTTTTTAAAAGCAATCGAACCATGTTATGCTCCCGCCAGTAAGGTACAAAAGCAAGCAATTCCATTTGACCTGCATCAACAATAGCACTTTTGATTGCTTGTCTTTTCTTTTTAGCCATCCAGTTGCACATTCCAACATGTTCAGTCATATTTTTGTGCATTTATAAATATAAAGGGATTTGCATTTCTCTAAAAACTAATTATGTTGAGCATCTTTCTATGTGCTCGATGGCAATTTGTCTATCTGCCTTAGAGAAACGTCTATTCAGTGTCTTACATGCTCCCAAACTATGAAATTCATAATTAACTCTAATAGTTATTGTGTATGTGTGAATTCCTTGTATTTACATATCATCTGCAAATAGAGATAGTTTTACCACTTCCTTTCTGATGTGAATGGCCTTTTTATTTTTTTCCTTTCCTTATTTTTCCTGGCTAGATCCTCTAGTACAGTGTTCTATACAAGTGGCCATGGTAGACATCTTGTTCTTGATCTTTGGGACAAAGCATTCAGTATCTGATCATTAAGTATGATGTTAGCTGTGGATTTTTTATAGATGCCTTTCATCAACTTGAGCAAGTTCTCTTTTATTCCTAGTCTGCTCTGTGTCTTTTATCAACAAAGAATGTTGAATTTTTTAAAAGTCTTAATTCCAGTCTTATTAACATATAGGATAATACTAGTTCAGGTTGACATCATAGTGATTCAGCAATTTTATACATTAATCAGTGCTCATCATGATAAGTGTATTCTTAATCATCTTCACTTATTTCATCCATCCCCTTATCCACCTCCCCTAACCCCCCTGTAACCACAGTTTGTTTTCTATTGTCAAGAGTCTGTTTCCTAGTTTCTCTCTTTTTTATTTGTTCGTTTGTTTCCTAAATTTCCCATTTGAGTGAAATCATATGGTATTTGTCTTCCTCTGACTGAGAGCATTTCACCTAGCATTTCACTTGGTATTATACTCTGTAGATCCGTTCATGGTGTTGCATATGGCAAGATTGCATTCTGTTTTGTGGCTGAGTAATGCTCCATTGTGTATACACAACACATCTTCTTGTTCCATTTATCCATCAATGGACACTTGGGCTGCTTCCACTATTTTGCTATTGTAAATAATGATACTATACACATAGAGGTGTATATATCTTGTTGAATTAGTGTTTTCATTTTCTTTGGGTAAATATCCAGTAGTGGAAATACTGGTTAATATCATAATTCTGTTTTTAATTTTTGAGAAAACTCCATACTGTTTTTCACAGTGACTACACCAATTTACATTCATACCAGCAATGCATGAGATTTCCTTTTTCTCCACATCCTAGTCAACACTTGCTGTTTCTCACACTTTTTTTGTTTTAGCCATTCTGGCAGCTATGAGGTGATACTGCAGTTTTGATTTGCATTTCCCTGATGATCAGTAATGTTGAGCATCTCTTCATGTGTTTGTTGGCCACCTGTATGTCCTCTTTGGAGAAATGTCTGTTCATATCTTCTCCCATTTTTTGTTTGTTGTATAAGTTCTTCATATATTTTACATACTAATCCTTATTAGGTACATCACTTGCAAATATCATTTCCATTTTAGTAGGTTGCATTTACTTTTGTTGGTCATATTTCATTTGCCTTGCAAAAGCTTTTTATTTTAATGTCATTCCAATAGTTTATTTTTGCTTTTGTTTTTCTTGCCTCAGAAGCCATATCTAGAAAAATGTTGCTGTGGACATGTGTCAGAAAAATTACTGCCTGTGCTTTTTTTAAAAAAAGATTTTATGGTTTCAGTTTTACACTTAGGTTCTTAATCTGTAACCTGCTTTGAGTTTATTTTTGTGTATGGTCTAAGAAAGTGGTCCAGTTTTATTCTATTGCTTTTGGCTGTCCAGTTTACCCAACATCATTTGTTGAAGAGACTATATTTTTCTTATTGCATATTCTTATCTCCTTTATTGAAAATTAATTGATCATATAATTTTGGGTTAATTTCTGGACTCTCCATTCTATTTCATTGGTGTCAGTTCAAGTATATGAGCCAAATTTTTCATATAGGTGCAACTGGTAGTGACTCACATGTCAGAATTAAATTACTCAGTTGAGTACTAAAATAATTGAAGTAATTAAAGAGACACAATTTTTAGTGAAAGTAAGATCCAAGTTGAAAATGCCTAGTACATAGCTAGAAGCACATCAGTGGCTTTTTGTTTGGTCATCTTTCCTAATACATGGACTATAGGGGAGCTAAGATTATAATGTGTGTATAGTAACTGGCATTTATCTCTGTTTTTTGAAAGTAGTCCCTGCCTCCATAAAGCTGGGCATTTGGGGATTGCATTCTAATATAAACAAGACATCATTGAAAGTCCCTGGACACATTATACAAGTGCAGGAGAAAATTATGAGGAAACATAAGGAAAGAAGAGCATACACTGGGGTTTCCTAGAACTTGATACCCTGAAAAGCTTGGGGTAAGAGTTTCTGCCCTGGAGTTTGAGGCTGAATACTACTGGAGAAGGACCATTTCAAGGGAAACTACTGAGTTTCAAAAGGTGTCACTGAATTCCCAAAGTCACATAGAAATTGACTTCTTTATGATCATGGTGAGGAAGAAGAAACAATTGCATGTTTATATTTGTGATTCAAGTGTTGAGTTTGACAGAGATGATTCTATCTCTTGGCTGCACTATTTTTTTTTTCTATCACACGATCCTCCAGTCTGCCCAAAGGATGAACTTCACTATTTCTGCCCCTGTGCCTTCCTTGCTTATTGACATTCCAGCAGAAACTCAGTGTAACAGAAATTTTGAATTTCCCTGCTCCACTTGTGTTGATGGACATCTTACCTGCTGTAGCCTAATATGTTGGAGGAAAGATGGGGAAGGATCAGACTTTGAGCTGAGATTGGTTGTCAGGAGTTCCCACAACTATAGTAGGGGAAGAATGAACTGAGCATCCTCAGAAACACTGAACTAACAAAGTGGTCAATAACACTGTTCCTTCTCAGAAAATAGAATCTTGGCCTCTTTTTTGTTTGCATTTACTATAGCCCAGATCAGATTAAAAGGAAATTTATAGCTGAATTTCCAGTTTACACTAATAAACTTACAACTCCATACTTATATCCTCCTGGCAGTTTTCAGTTTGTAAATTGGAATATCATTTTTTTCTTTTATCAACAAATCACTTTGTTTTCAAACAAATATGTTTACACGCAATGAAAATCTTTTTTTTTTTCCTTAGGATTTTTTTTATTTAACTTATTTATTTGACAGAGAGAAATACAGCTGAAGAGGGAACACAAGCAGGGTGAGTGAGAGAGAGAAAAGCAGGCTTCCTGCTGAGCAGGGACCCCCCGATGTGGGGCTGGATTCCTCTACTCAAGGATCATGACCTGAGTAGAAGGCAGATGCTTAAAGACTGAGCCACCCAGATGTTCCCCACCCCAGGAAAGATCTTTTCACTTCCCTCCCTTCCCTATTACCACCTATTTTTTTCAACAGTAGCAAACATTATCTAATGCTCACCTGTTTGAGCCTATTTGTTAATCTTAAGAAACCTAGTGCTTCATCTTTCACTACATTTGTCTGCTCTATAGCAGTTTTAATGGATACACTTTCCCTAACTCTCAGTTTTATGTTATTTTATCCATTTTTCTCCATGGAAATGTCGGTCAGTTCTTAAGGCTTAGTAAAAACACGATAAGCCATTTGTTTAGCTTTATTTTTCTTTTAATTACAAAAAGTAATTTTAGGAAGAGAAGCCATATATAAACACCATATAGCCATACACACACACACACACATATGCATACATACATATATACCAAACACAGCATGAACACAAACACATAAAATCAATTGTTTGTTAAGACTGGAACAGGTTATTGTCATGCAGTAGGACAAGTAGAGTTCTTCACTAGAAAGGGAACATTCCTTGGAGGAAATGCCATTTCTACCAACTCCCTATGCATCTATTTTTCAGACACATTTTAATATGAATGACACTGAAAAGTCCATACTTGAGATAGAAACTAAATAAACTTTTGAAATCTGGGTTGGCTCCAAAATCTAAGCTCCAGTTGAGTGGCCTTGTTCATGGGCAATTTGTCCATATTTTTAGATACATTAGTTTGGTCATAAGAAAAGCCAAAATTATCATGGGAAATGACAAATATTTGGCAAAATTCACCCTATAATTTTATTTTGCCTGTATCCTCCAACATATTGAGGATGTTATACACTAGGAATGCATAAATAAGTACTTATGGGAGCTTTTCTTTCCAGCTGGCTCCGGACTTAACAAGCCCTAGAACTTTGGCAAGGGATTTAACATAAATACAACCAACTATAAGGAAAGTTAACAGCAATGATAAAGTAGATAGACCTTCCTCTATCTCATGTTGTTCTGGCTAATACTGTCATTTAAGTATCCAAACAGCTCTTCCCATCCTATATGGCCAGCTGATCAAAAGTAAATCTGCTTATAAGAATTATTCCACCAGAAATCTAACTGGAGGCTTACTATGTTTGAGTCTGATAACTCATTTCCTGCATCTCTATCTCTTTGTGAAGCTCTCTATCTCCTGTTATCTGTGAGAGATTAAATAATTTTGTTTTACAGCAATAGTAGTGGCCATAATACTAACAATAATCATAATTGTGTATAATTTATTAAATATGTAATGGGCACTGTTCTAAATGAACTATAGGCATTATCACATTTAATTATCATATCAATCCTTAGATGCTGGTATTATTAATAATTCTATTTCAGTGAGAATTTATTATATTGCCTAAAGTCACACAGCTAACAAGAACTGAGACAAAAATTGAAACTCAGCCAGTCTGATTAGAAATCACACTTTCAAACTAAGCTATAGCAGTAAGTGTATCTTCCAATACTTCCAACCCACAACCACAGGCTTGATAATTTGTTCCTTTAGGTGTTGTAACTTACAAAATTATTGACTGTAGCTTTCCGCCTAGAAGAGACTATCCAACTTTCCTAATGCTAAGTATAAATCTGCCCCCAAGTGTTCTCATGGATGTTGACATGGCTTTATGGCCTTTCCATAGTAGGCAGCAGGGTGGCTTGAGGATTTGCAGAGCCAGAATCCACATGGCATACTGGTTATGCCACTAATATGCATGAGGCAACTGAATTCACATGTCCTCCCCTGCCCCTTTTTGAGGAATTTCCATCTTACTCTCCTATTGATGTTTCAATGTTAAGTCCAAGCGGGAGAACTCAAGGATTTCCCTGCAGTTCCTTGGAGGGTTGTAGGTTAGGTAAAAAGGTGAGAGAAAGTACTGAAAAGAGAAACAAAAAACACGGAACCAAAAATGAGCATCATTGCAGTAACACAGAACACATTTCCTAGATTTCACAGCCAAAAAATTCTGGCAAGCAAAGGAATCTCTATATTATTCCAATCAAGTTGCAGTAAATGGATAGCTAGCTGTTTCTTGCCAAAAACGGCAATCCTGCTCTGGCCCTGAGAGATAATAGATAGTCCTGAACTACACACCCATTTCAGCTGCCTCACAATAACTGATGTACATTAAGCTATTTTCATTGTGAAAGAAGTGATTACAATTTTTTCCTTGTGGCAAATCTAAAAACCCACAGAAGAAAACCATTGGCTTGTCTAGGTGTAAAAGCCATTACCTTTGTTGTCAGCATTTGAGACACAGACCAGCTGGTTTTCCAAACAGTTAAGACATTTAGGATACATGCAATGAGATTAGCCCTACTTGCTGGCAATGTAATTACTCTGTTTATTCATTTTAGTGATCCTATAAAAGAGAATGAGATATGATACTAGTGCAGAACAAGGAAAGGGGTCTGGAAAGGCAAGTATGCCTCTCGTTAGGAGCAGAATATAAAGCTGGGGAGCACAAGATAAGCCAGGATTTGTTGGAGGCAGCTTCTTGTTTTCTATGGAATTAGGAAACCAAGCAGATCTGCAAGTGACCATTCCTCACAGGCATCTTTCATAGCCCTAAGCCAGATTAGATAGGACCCACCTTTGTTGGGGATAACCTGTGATCATTGCTTTGGAATATTACTTAATTCTCTCTTATAAATTGACCTATATAACAACAGAGATTTGGGCTCTAAAGACTTACAGATGTTATTCAATTCTAACTTCAACCTCAGGGCAAAAATCTTTCAGAATAATCCTGATCAGTGGTTATCCAGGATCTGGTTGTATGTTGTTGATTGTGAATCAGTTTTAGTTTTGGAAGCATCTTTTTCAGTATTTGGATTTATCTAGAAGTTATAACATTTTCCCTTAAACAGCTAAAATTCGTGTCCCTGAGTCATCTATTCAGTCAGTTCTAATCTGTTCCAGGAATTCCATATTAATTTTAGTTATTTTTGCTCTACCTATTCCTACTTTGAATGTATCAAACATATTATCCTTTATATTTTTTTTCCCAAAAAACAATATTCACCCACGTAAGGAGAAAATTGTTGTAGAATTAGTATGTGATAGATACTAGGGATTCTACAGAGAATAGGACACATGACATATTATAGGGTTTACAGTTCACTGTGGTTACAGGGGAAGTCAATAGTTCAGTAAATTAGGATGAAATACCACAGGTACTGTGATAATACTTGGGAGGGACATCTAACCATCACATGTTCCTCACGTGTGGTTTGTGGATATATTCCAGATATTTTCTAAATTGCCACCTGTCTGTTTTAAGAAGCAATTAAAAACAAACCTAATACTGCAATGCAGGTATGCCATTCACTATAACTGAACACTGCAATATATTTTATTGAGGTAGCCTAAAAAATTACTTTTAGCAAAAATACTTGCTAGTTTTTTTTCACAGAAACTTTATCCAATTACCAAATTTAGGTAATAAAATTTTTCTGTTAAAACTTGTCTTAAAGGGGTGCCTGGGTGGCTCAGTTGGTTAAGCGACCGCCTTTGGCTCAGGTCATGATCTCAGAGTCCTGGGATCGAGCCCCACATCAGGCTCCCTGCCAAGCAGGGAGCCTGCTTCTCCCTCTCTCACTCCCCCTGCTTGTGTTCCCTCTCTGTCTGTGTTTCTCTCTGTCAACTAAATAAAATCTTAAACAAAACAACAAAAAAAAAACAACTTGTGTTATGGATTTAGAGCAAGAGGTACAACCACCTTTACATTTTTCTTCTTTCATACTATGTATTACTTACATATTTCATTTTTAAATGACCAGTACCATTCCCATAATGATCTATTATAGGATTAAATATTCCCCCAATTAATCTTTGCATCTTTTCTCCCCTTCTTGCCTTTTTTTGAGCGGGGGGTTGATTATTTATTTATTTGAAAGAGGGTAGGAGAGAGGAACAGAGGGAGAGGGCCAAGCAGACTCCATGCTGAGTGCAGAGCCCAGCCATGACCCCGAGACCACACCCCTGCTGAAACCAAGAGTTGGATACTCAAATAATTGAGCCACTCAGGAGCCCCCTTCCTGCTTTTTAAAAAACGTTTTATTTCAGGAGCCTAGGTGGCTCAGTTGGTTAAGCCACTGCCTTCAGCTCAGGTCCTGGAGTGCCAGGATCAAGTCCCACGTCGGGCTTCCAGCTCCACGAGGAGTCTGTTTATCCCTCTGGCCTTCTCCTCTCTCATGCTCAGTCTCAACCTCTCAAATAAATAAAATAGTTTAAAAAAAGAATGATTTAAAAAAAATTTATCCGGGTGCCTGGGTGGCTCAGTTGGTTAAGTGACTGCCTTTGGCTCAGGTCATGATCCCAGAGACCCAGGATCGAGCCCCACATCAGGCTCTCTGCTCAGCGGGAAGCCTGCTTCTCCCTCTCTCACTCCCTCTGCTTGTGTTCCCTCTCTGACTGTGTTTCTGTCTGTCAAATAGATAAAATCTTAAAAAAAAATTATCTAACCAATGAATATGAATAGTACAATGAACATTTAAAGTTGTAAATATGGTCCAATCATTCCTATCTGAGTATATATGCTAATATACAGAGTATTTTTAAAAGATCAAACTGATAGAAGCAGTAACAATGGCAAATAACAATAGTAAAGCTATTTAGCCCCTATTTTGAAATTCTGATTCTGAAAGAATATTATTAATATTTAATGCTTTGCCTGCACTTTTGTTTTATAAATAAAAGCTGAGTCAGAGGTGCCTGGATGGTGCAATCAGTTAAATGTCTGATTCTTGGTTTCTGCTCAGATCATGATCTCAGAGTGGTGAGAGGGGAACCCCGCATCAGGGTCTATGTTCAGCCGGAGCCTGCTTCAGACTATTTCTCCTTCTCCTTCTTGCCCACCTCTCTGTCTGTCTGTCTGTCTCTCCCAAATAAATAAATAAAAACTTAAAAAAAAAAAAAACTGAGTCGTAAAATACCAAAAAGTCACAGTCACACAGAGAAGTAGCTACAGGACTAAAAATTGTGCTCTTGACACCCTGTGGTATGTAAATATGTTACAGCATAACCAGAGTTTAAGTATGTGTGAATGTATATGCATACAGGCAAGACTATTAACCTTGGTTTTCTTTTTATTAACAAGTTCATGCCATTGGCTTATGATATAACAGCTCAGAAGCAAACACCACTACTAAAATGTTATGTGATTGAGAGAGTGTAAGTGAATTTGATTATGATGGATTTTAAGCAAAGTACAAAAATGCAAAAATGGGGAAAGTATGCAAAAGTCAGTGGGTATAAACTCAGAAGTTTCACCTTGGCTTTCGTTGTAAAAATTATACTGAAATTTATGTTTCTTGGCAAAATTACCATGTTTAATAAAAGTGAGTCATTCTTTAAATAGAGCTGTGTGAATGCTTCAACATACTATAGAAATCTAAGGTCAAACCACTTCTATTGTCACACTTTTCTTTTGCACCTTTCTAATAGGAGAACTATAAACTTGGACTTTCGGTACATTTAGAAACTTGATGTGGCCATATATTTTTAAAAGGTTTTCTATAGCATACCAATTGCTGAATCTAGAAGCTCTCCATTGATATTCCATTTAATAAACTAGCAAGCCAGACACATTTAAAGTTCAGGTTTAATTAAAAGATAAGACTAGAGTGACAGAATGGCAAGGGGAAGAAGGATGTCAGAATTTTTTGTTTTTATTGCAGAGCAGCTGCTTTTATTTTTAACTAATCTCCATTAATGTCAAATCAAAAGGTAGCACTTCTTATAGGCTTTTGCATTTGCCTTGTTACTAGCTTCCCTTAGGAAATTACAATGCATTTTCTTATTCTGGGTTGAGTTCTAGTACAAGCCCATTATTGTGGAGCTGACAAATGCTAAGAAATAGTTGTCATATAATTTAATTTTGAAATTAAATCAGATTCATTTAATCAGCAATATTTGCTAAACCCCTACTAAGTGTTAAACTGTTTTAAATCTTGGGCAGTTAAGCAGTAGATAAAAAGACTGAAGAACAAAAACAAAAAACCTACAAATTAAAGAAGAAATAAAAAACCTGTTGCTGGAACTTATATTACAATGAATACACATTTTTTTAAAATATTTTAGTTATTTATTTGGCAGAGAGCGAGCACAAGCGGGGGGGCAGCAGAGGGAGAGGGAGAAGCAGACTCTCCTCTGAGCAAGGAGTCCAACAAAGGACTCCATCCTAGAATGCTGGGATCATAACCTGAGCTGAAGGCAGATGTTTAACGACTCAGCTACCCAGGTGCCCTGAATATACATTTTAGAGTCAAGGAAAGCTACCTACAAATATTAAAAAATTAGGACAGAGCATTGCAGAAAAATAACTGATCACATTTTCAAAGTAGCATATACCCTTGGGCGAAATTATCCTGTATTAGTTCTTATACAGCCGAACTCCCATTACCAATGTTTAGTGAGCCTTGCAGGACCCTTGATCATTGCCAGGCTCCCCTGCCCATTTTCGTTGGCTGTTCTGTAATCATAAGGGCCAGTGATGTAACATGGACTTGCTCTGCCTCTTAGCAACAAGCTCTTTACCAGAACTTTAACTTGCAGCTGAAGCAGTAAAAGCGTGAATGTAGGATAGTATAGATTTCCTGTAATGAGGCTGGAAGGCAGTAGGTATGGGGTAAAGAGCACAGACTTTGAAATTAAACCATGAGTTCTTATCCCCATTCTGGTAGCTGTGGGCATTCTGAGAATAAAATTTTACTTTTTTAAATGTATCTGGGATCATAGATAATCTATGTCACACGTAAAGAACAATGTGAGTTTATTTCTAAATCTAGAGTAAAAATTGGTGGAATTGGTATTCTGCGTAGTCTGAGTATTTATATGTAGCCTACTTCTTAAAGTACTTGAGATAGCTTAAACTTTTGTCATAAGGCTTAATAGTACAGTTGAGGTCCAAAAGAGAATATCTAAGAAGAACACACGGCATGTGCTTTATTTCTAGACACTTGAGATAGAGTCAGGCCTTGCAGATGACCCTAAGGTTTCTAGATTTCAGGTCTTCCAGGAACTGAGAAAAAGGAAAACTGGATTCATTAAATAATTTTTACATTCAGACAGAATGTGTAAATCAAATTCCCTTATAGGGCTAAGTGATTTCCTTGAAATAAAGTTAAACAGAAATTTATGTCAAACATCTTGGTTTAAGAGACACAGATTAACACAATGGATAATCTGTGGTTTAATAAAAGCCAGAACCACTGTTCAAATGCATACATCTCTGCTGAATCTTTATAAAGGAGAAGGCTTATTATTACATGTAGCTCAGTGAGAGGCTAGGATAATTGAGCCTTTGGTTCTGTCGTATTCCGGTGATCTGAATTAGTGTAAGAATACTATGTTAAAAGAGCCTAATGGGTGTGCAGTATCTCCATCTAGCTAGTCCTTCTTTCAAATATCATATGTCTTAAGCAAGCAGGCATTAAACTGTAGTAAATTCATGATTGAATTCTCTAGCAGGTACCTGTGGTGGTAATAATCTATTGCCTTAGTTAAAGTGTTAGCCATATACTTTAATTATTTTTGACATAGGCGCTATATCCACAAAAAGAAAAGGCAGATGAGACAGATTTTCCCACATGGTTATGGTAGCAGAATGGAGGTGGGCAAGTACTGTTTCAAGGTCAAGTAATGTTTAGACTGCATCTCCACCATTCTCAGTTCTGCCCTCAGGAGAATTTCAAGGGAAGCCCACAGACCTCTGCCCTTCTGATAGTCTTAACCTCGTAGCAGTCCCCCAAAAGGCGGCTGTTAGAACTGATTGCCTACAGTTTTTTAGAGACTATGCAAACTTATCCTTCTATATCAAAGTCACCACTAAAAGCCTGAGGTTTTTAGGTCATCCCGTATCACTGACGGTCATATCCATTAGACCACATCTAATCATGTGTTTCAGGGTCTTAATACTTTCCATCATGGTCTCTGAACCCCCCGTGCTTATTATCAGCAAAACATATCAACTGACTCTCTGGTTTTTCTTTTTCTTTTTCTTTTTAATCTCTCTCTAATGAAAAGTAGATGTACTACTGAATGTACTACTGAAGATACAATGTTTTCTCCAGTAATCCACCCACAACTAGACTTGTAGGGAGAGGCTTTGCCTCAATATCTCATTGCCTGTTCCCTACAACAAAACAAAACACAATAAAAAGACATTAAATTATATGCCATCAGATGCATCATCTGTGTTCCTTTGGAGTCCCCTCTCTATTTCCTGGGCATATATTCTTTACTGATTTTTTTCCCCCTTGGCTCATTGCTCTGTCTCCATTTTGACTTCTGTCATTCTTCTTGGTGCTTTTGAAAATTCATCCATCTCCCTGTTGTTCTCATCTTTATGTTCCTTAGTGCCAATGATTTTATATTCTATCCCAGCCGAGTTCATCATTCCCAAGGTCATTGACTAGATGGTATCTTTTCCAATTTCTATTGTACCTCATAATACTCATTTCACTATCCCATCTATGGTACAGTCTATCTTTTCAACTCACCACGCTAAAATCTTAGGCCGCAGTTCTATCAGTGCTCCAGATTCATTGACCCCACCAACTTCTCTCTCTCCATTATTCTCTTCATGTTCTCAATTCCATCCATATCCACTTCACTTTCATGAGTCACCTTTTTACTAATACTAATGCATTTCCAGACATACTCAGTCCTTTTGAATCTTTCCTTCTTCCATCATATTCTGTTGGCAAAGCCTAATTCTGGGTACACATTCTCTTTGTCTACTCTGCAGTCAAACCCAACAACTTCAAAAAAAGAAAAAAAAACAAAAACAAACACACACAACAACAACAACAAAACAAGAGCAAAAAAAAGTGACCTAACTGGACTCATTACCAATCAATGTCTTAAATTTCAAATACAGTCTGTGCTGCGTGACAATCTATTACATTTTTCTTGTCAATCCATTCTTTCCCTGTCCCAGGAAACTATTTCACTTTTGAGCTGATGACCTTTATTTTCTTTTAGTGGGAAAGGAAAACCAAACAGAAGAGAACTGAAATATAAATCTATTCCTACCTTCCTAACATGTAAAGTCATTAACTGTATCTTCTCTCCCTTTGTGATGGATGTTCTTTGATCATGTCAAAAGAACCCCTGCCTTCTACTGCTGAATCCCATTCCCTTTTGCCCATGTAAGGATGTAGAATAATAAATTTTTTTTTTCTAAATGTGTTTTCCCCTATCCTGTATCATTCCCATCAAAATACATGTATTTTGATTCCCATAGCTTTCTTCATGTGCGGCTCCATTTCTCTTTCCCCCTCAAAGGAAGTGCTGATATTCATTATCATCTTTATTCTCTTCCTGTTATCTCTTGAACTCTCTCCAGTCAGCATTGTGTCCTCATTTGTTCTTTGCAACTGCAATTGCAGATGTTCACCAAAGGCCCACACATTACCACAGTCTCAGTCATCTCTGTACTCATCTTCTCAGTAACATTTGACATAATGGAGCACATTCTCCTCCTTGAATCACCTTTTCTTCTTGGTGATACTGCACTTTCCTGGTTTCCCCCTACTGTCTTCACCACTCCTTTCCAGTCTTCCTTTATTGAAATTTCTTTCTTATCCAATCCATAAAACTCAGATATCCCCAGAGTACAGTCCTCAAACTTTATCTGTTTTGTGTATACACTGTCCCCTTTGGTGGGCTTATTTAAGATTGTGACTTTAAAAGTACCGTTTCCATATTGATGACTGAAATTCAGATGTTTAACCATGACTTCTCCCTTGTATTTTCACATTTTCATATAACTACTTGATTGACAGACATATCACTTGGATTTCTAGTAGGTGTCTCAAATATAAAATGACCTCTGTGTAACTCCCACAAACATGATTTTTGCTATCATCACCATCTCCATTAATGGCATAACCTGAGATCAGAGACCCTGACGTTTTTCTTGACTCTTCATTAGCATATACTGTTGGTACTCGATATGTGTGTGCAACTAATATTCAGAATTTGGTCTCTTACTATAACAGCATCTTAACAGCTTTTCTTGTCAACATTTACAGCTCTCAGCCAGTTCACTTAGAGCAGTGAAAATAATCTTTTAAGGGATGATCAAGTCATAGTACTCCAAGTTAGTCAAATATCTCCAGTGACTTCTCATGTACAGGGAGTAAAATCTAAAGTTTTTGCCATGGATTCTGGCTTCTGATTTATCTATAACTTCATATCTTTTACATTCCTACCGTATCCTGCTTTGCTCCTAATGTTCCAGTCACACTGTGTTCTTGGTTGTTCATCAAGGATCCCAACCACCTCCTGCCTAAGGACATCTACACTTTCTACTACCCCTACCCTGAACTCTCCCTCCAAGTATCTTGTCAGGTTTCTCCCTCATCCCATTCAGGTCTTTGTGCAAATATCACCTCCCTAGGAGTAGCTTCCCTGGCCACCTCAACAAATTAGTAGCCTTGATAATTGCTCTATCCTCTTCTACTCTTTAATCTTTTTTTCTTTAGAGCTCAAATCCCAACCTGATATTAGATATCTACACCATTATTTTATCTACTTATCCCAATTAAGTATAAGCTAAATGAAGGCAGCAACTTTTTCTTTTAAAAAATACTGTATCCTAGCAACCAAAAACATCCAGAAACATTGTAATTTCTTAATAACTCTTTACTGATAAGTGAATGAATAAATGAAAGAATTAAAGCAACAAAAAGCAGAAAGTAGTCATTCTAAATATACAAGTATCCCCTAAGGGTCAAGCTGGGAAAAAGAAAACTGGGAAATTAGGGGATCGAGAGCCAGCTAGGAAATGCAGCAAGTACTTCAGAATCTAGGACTATGGGAAAATTTATCTAATATTAAAACTGTATGGCTGTCAACCCAGAGCAGAGATAGCCGCTCTTGGCTCTGATTGTGAGTAGCACCCTGACATGGAAAGACATGGGCTGGAACTAGGGATTGAGAGTTTTAAAATACCTGTGATTGCAGCAGAAATCTAGTACATTCCTTAACCCCTCACAGATATATATTTTAAAAAACAAAAACAAATGAACAAACCAAAAAAACCCCTTACATTCTCAGTGCTAGGATTAAATTGATTTGAAGTGACATAAGCCACCAGCATGGTCACTTAAGGTGATTTCCCTCTGTAAGGCACAGAGCACCGACCCTCCCACAAAGTGTGAGGAGTTTGCATGGGGCAGCAGAATCTCTACCCTGTTTGTGTGCTACTCTTTTTCCGGAATGCTTGATTTACAGAGACCAACTCTAACATTTAGCAACATGCTTTTGTTTTTAGCTTGCCCTTGTTAAACATAGCTCAATCTTAGACATGCTATTACAGAATTAAAATGCTTCTAAGGTAGTCATAGATTCTAGGTAGTGAAAATTTCACTGATGGCTACTAATGCCTTTTTCCATAGAGCATAACCTTAAAGAAATGTAGGTAGGTTTCACCAAACTGATCCACTTAGAGATATAGTGCCTGGCGCATTGCAAAATTTTATGATATGTAACCACTGACTCTACTTCTATCACGCTGTACTTTTTAAGCTGTCTCTTACTGATATGCTGAGCTCTGTTACTGACTAACTCATGATAAGTTAGTGATAGTGATTTGTACCCTACCAGAGTGTATAAACAAGAAAAAACCACTATGTACTAATTCAGGGATGCTTGCATTGATAAACAATAATGTACTGTACTATGATTCATCCCCCTTGGGTACTGGGTTTCATCTTGAAAGGTCACTCTGATCTTCCCTCTTTGAATAAAGAATTTCATCATAGGGCCACTCTGATCTAACAATGATGTTTGTAAAGCAGTATAAATGAAGCTCCCTGAGGACAGTGTTTTTCGGGAGATCTCCACACCACTCTTCGGAGTCCAGTCTCCACATTCATAAGCACCAACGCCTTCCCATCCTTCTGGAACTCTGTTGGATACTGTTTGCTGGGGCTGGCTCCTGGCAAATGGCTCCTGAACAGGGACCTGAAGGTCAGTCCCCTTCCCTTGAGCCCTCAGTCAATTCGGGACGGATAGGCTCCTGCCCTAGGGTGCTACAGACCCACCTGTAGAGAGTAGACAGGTTAAGGTCAGAACTGTTTTGAGAAGTATAAGCGCCTTTTTAAAAGTCAGAATGGGAAACACAAAATCTAAAGAAACAGTGTTTTCGGGAGGTCCCCACACCACTCTTTGGAGTCCAGTCTCCTCATTTGAAAGTGCTGACACCTTCCCATCTTTCGGGAACCCTGCTGGATACTGGTTGTTGGGGCTGGCTCCTGGCATTGAAGATTTGTGTTAAGTGACAAGATGATGTGTGTATATACGTGTATATCTGACACCTGAATATGGATAACACAAGGCCCCAAACATAAGAAAAGTCAGTTCTAATGAAATCATCTTTGATTTTAAATTTATTTTCTTATTTGAGTATTTAACATGAAATTTAAAGTAAGTCATGTAGGTGATATCCTTTAGTGCCTACTAAAATCTCCTAAGTCTAATAACTCTGCAACTGGAAAGTGGGAATAGACAAACAATAAGCAATCAATGAAATATCACCCTATTCCAATGGATATATTTGTTGGAGAACCATAACCCGTTGTACTAACAGATTCACTAGTGACCCACCTGTATTAATGTGTAATGAAAGGAGCATAGATAAGAGAAGAGTAGAGTTCTATTTCTAGTCCTTCTTATCTTCATGACATAGACCATATTGTTTAATTACTCTTTCTACATCAGTAAATGCAGATGGTAACATTTATTTATAAGGTTGTTGTGAAGATTAAGATGTTTTATGCAAACATCTAGTTCTTTTCATCATCATCATCGGTGCCCAAAAAAATCTAGTTGCATTCTCCATTTACTGTTGTGCCCAATACTTTCTCACACTCTGTGGCATCATATTTTCAAATGATCATATCTCCTTGAAAGTCCTATATTAACTTAGCAAGGATAGAGGTAGTTAGTAATAACTCGGGGACTTTTATCACCCCAACAAAACTTAGAGACTATATTGAAGAGTAAGGTTGTGTTTTAAGCAGGCTAAAGAGGATATCCTGTGACTCAGATATATCTGGATCTCAGAAACCCATTCTTCCAAGTGTATGATGAAAGTGGAAACTACTGAGATATGCTTTTTCCACAATTAAATATACCTTATGACATCCTTAGAACCTCTGCAGTTTTCTACTCCAGAATTTCTCAAGTTAAGTCTCTCTCACTGTTGAAATTAAAACTTTGGCTAACTTTACATGCTAGAAGGATTATTTTTAGAGATGTAAATATCAGTTAACAAAAAGTTAACACCACAGCTTTGTAAGAGGAGAAGATTGTCGTTGTGTGTCTGTAGACTGCCCATGAGACCAGGGAATACACAAACTCTACCTCTTTTCAAAGACCTATAAAGTGTAAACACATCAACATCTAGCACCCAACTCACTGACTGTCCAGAAAGAGTGAATAACGATTATGCCAGGGAACAGAATCGATCCACTTCCAAATAACCTTGTGTTGAAAACACTGTCACATCACTCCAGGACACTGAGCTGCCCAAGTCTTGGGAGAAGGTAAGTTGGACTCCTACTGAGATGTTAGACGCCCCTTTTCAACCTGAACAAACTGAAGACCCTCTCTTATGGGCTGAATTTTGTTCCCTAAAATTCATACATTAAAGTCTTAACCCCTAATACCTCAAAATTTGATTGCATTTGGAGATAGGCCTTTAGAGAGGTAATTAAGTTAAAATAAGGTCCCTGGGGTGTGCCCTAATCTAATGTGACAGGAAGAGAAAATTTGAACAGGGACCCTTATGGAGAACCAAAAAGGCCATGTGAAGACACCAGTAGAAAATGGTCATCTACAACCCAAGGAGAGAGGTCTCAGAAGAAATTAAGCCTGCTAACAAATTGATCTTGGAGTTTTAGCCTTTGGGAATGTAAGAAAATAAGTTTCTGTTATGTAAGCCACCCAGTAAGTGGCAATTTGTTATAGTAGCCCAAGCAAACTAATACACTGACCAAGGTGGACCAGAAACATCCAGTGTACTCTAATAACAATAACTCTTAAATAATGAGTAGTGAATGGTAAGAGTTGGAAGAGCATTCTGAAATGTTCTGGTTTACTGCATAGATTTTTCTTGTATCTTTATAGCCTCAAGACACATTATTCAGCTCATAGCTACATATTTTAGATAGTTGAGTTTTTTATTTGTATTTATAATTCTAAACTTACATGGTATATTAGCAGATGGAGTCTGTAATTATTTGCAACTAATTTCCACATACACAGTAATAGAAAGAAAATGAAGTCTAATAAATTCCAAGACAGAGACACTGACCACCATTTTGATAAGAAGGAACAGAACCACACCAGTAAGAAAGGCAGTATTTTGTCTTTGGTTCAACCCTGTTAAAATTTTGTCTATAAGTTTCTTTTCCCTTCATTGGCTTGCCAGCTATGGCCCTCTGTTTATCAGCCAAGGCAAAATCTGGCAAAAGCAGCCTTTGAAGGGACCTATGATACCAACTTCAGGGGCTCTGTCAGTCCATATTCCACTTCAGAAAGCATCAAGGTCCAAAGAGTGATTGATTTTATTTCATTTTATGTATTTTTTTCAGATGACACAATTACCAAGCAAAAGCTGAAACCATTCATGTTGCTTTCTATGTTCCCAACTGAATTATTAATCTTGCTGTCAAGTCTAATTCCTGACCCTCAACTTAATTCTATTTCAGCAGCTGATGCCTCTGTTAGCCTCACTGCACTTGAATTCTGTTGCTCCCTTGGCTATACCCTGCTGAGAAACCGTTTTTCAAGTACTTAGCAGAAAAGCTCTATGCTTTATTGACTCAGATTTTAATTTCAAATACTATTCTTACTGATCAGGTACTTGGAAACAAATATTCTGAGAGGCTTTCCTCATGCACTGAAAGGTGATTGCCAAATTTCAGAAATGTTCAAGGGCATAAATGTAACAAAATCTCTCTTTATACCATTAATAGACTCCTGGAGGAATCATTGGTTCTGAAGGGTTCTGAAAAAAAAAATTGAAACTAGGGCCAGATTTCACTCTTCCTAAATATTATCATGTATTCTAACAGAATAAACATAAACAAATTAAAGTATAAATTCAGTGTTTCAGTGAGAATATGATGCAATTCAATAATTAACAAAGCATGGTCCCATGGTTAGAGATCAATATAACTGAATGAGATGACTTTGTACTTTGGGACGGCCTCACTTTAGCACACACATAACTGATGACAGTGTGATCTGTTGAACTAATCAACTAAATTGCCCTGATTCTTACTAGTGTGTCAACACCCAAAGTAACAGATTTCTAAAGTGTACAGAGCAATGATGCTTTAGGAAAAAGTGTTCTTCAGCATTGCTGAGTGTATGAATCAATAAAATGTATCACCAGTGTCCCTCAATGGAAATTAAAGTAAAATGACCAGTGTCTTTTCTAGTCCAACCTCTAGTCCAACCCACTGAACAGCACTGACATAAATATCCTCAAAGTTTTTTATCCCAATCTTTCTCCTCTAATGAGAGATTACATACCTCTTCACAAGAAAGGTCATTCCATTTTTGGATAAGTCTATTAATTAGAGAATTTCTTCTCACAAAGGACTTTTCTTCTTTTATAACTCCTGCTTTCCATTGAGAGGATACAGTAAATACTTTTCCTGCCTTCACTATAGGATTGCTTTTGAAATTACCTGAATGCTCCATCTTTGGCTTTGCCTGCCCATTTCCTCCATTGTTCCTCACTTAAAATGTTTTTATCTTTCCTTTATATGCCTGAAGGTATTTACCTGGACATACTCTGACGTATTTGTATGTTTATAAGCTGTTTTCTCTTGATAATATTAATATGCTAATACTTTCCAACACCAAGGGTTTCTTCTCTCGGATTTTCTGTAGATTATCTCTCAGTGATCTTCAATTAAGTCATTGAGCAAACAGATGTCTCTAGATGCCTTTTGTTGTAGTACTCAGTGGAATTGGAACGATACTCAGCTAAGGCAAGTTTTCTATCCTCCAGAGCTAGTCCAGAAAACAATGCAGAATGGACCAGTGATTAGAACATGCTGTAATGGTGAGATAAAGACAGACTACTGCTAGAATTCACTGGAACCTCACACACCTTGCCAGAAAGATTTCCCAGTAGAAGTGACATTAAAAATGAAGTATACTGGGGTGCCTGGGTGGCTCAGTCTGTTGAGTGGCCAGCTCTTCATTTTGGCTCATGGTCTCAGGGTTGTGAGATTCAGCCGCACTTTGGGCTCCCTGCTTAGCAAGAAGTCTATGGAGGAGTCTCTCTCACCCTCTCTCTCTGCCCTTCCCCCCATGTGCTCGCTGTCGCTTTCTCTCACTTGCTCTCAAACAAACAAATAAGAATGAAGTATACTGAAGGAAGTGGCCACAAAAGAAGGGCTGGTGATATCTTTCAGGGATAATGGGCAAACAGAACAAATGACAAGGAATAAGGAGAGACGTGGTATATTGAGGGACTCGCAAATAATTTAGAGGGTCTGGAACACAGAGGATATAAAGTATAAATTGAGGCTGTGGCAATAAACAGGGCCTGACTGACCCTTGAAAACATTTGTGTGCCATGGTAAGTATATGTCTTACTCCATTCAGGCTACTGTAACAAAATCCTGCAGACTGGAAGCTAATAAACTATGGGAATATTTTTCCCACACTTCTCAAGTCTGGGAGTTCAAGATCAAGATACCAGCATGATTGGGTGCTGGTGAGGGCCTTCTCCCAGTTTGCAAGCTGCTGATTTCTTACTGTGTCCTCCTCACACTGAGGAAGGGGCTAAGGAGCTGTATGGGTCCTCTTATAAGGGCAGTAATCCCAGTCATGAGGTTTCCAACCCCTTGACCTAATTATTTCTCAGTGCCCCCCACCTCCTAATACCATTACTTTGTGGATTAGAATTTCAATATATAAATTCAGGGGGATGGCACACAAACATTCAGATCATAGTATTGTGTTATTTTCCCAGGTCTGCCATAGCAAATTATCACACACTGAGTAGCTTAAAACAGCAGAGATGTTTTCTTTCACTGTTATAAAGGACAGAAGTACAAAATCAAGGTGAAGACGCCATTTAAAAATAAAGCTACATTCTAAGATTCCAGGTGGACATGAGTGGTTTTTTTTGGTTTGTTTTTTTTTTTTTGGACATGAGTTTTGAGGGTGACTATTCAACTCACTGCAGTAAGAAGTTGGTGTTTTATCATTATGCAATGAGAAAATAGTGCTAAAATTATGGAGGGTTTGTAAAGTAGGACTATGAGAAATATCTAAGAGCAGCTGTGAAGAGAAAGGTAATAAACTTAGTTTGGGATAAACCGAATTTCAAATATTTAGGCACATTAATGTGGAGATTTTTAAAAAATTTTGAGTATAGACACAGAGTTAATGGAGATTTTAAAGGGCCATTAATATTCAAGTTTGAATGTTAGTAGAGATATTTAAATTATGTGTTGATTATATCTGCATGCATCCATGATGCTTTTATTTTTTTTCTAATGTATCTAAGTGTTGAGTGGGAGCCGGAACTTCCTGGCTCAGAGCAGCCAATTGTTAATAGTAACATTTTGAGGTCCCCGATAAACCTTTGGTAGATTGCAGTCAGCCTAGGTGGAACTATTGAAATCAGGGAGAGCTGGTGGTCACCAGAACATTACTGCATTTCACCCATTTTAAAAGTTGGTGAACACCATGGACCGTCCCCAGGGCAATAACACACACAAGTGCTGTGACTGTCACAGTTTAAGGAATTCTGATATTATTGGTGCTTTAAGGTGCGAATTGTGGGGGAAACCTTTTTTTTTTTTTAAGAGTATGGAAATGGAGCTTGTTTAAATGCTAATGGTAAAGTGTCCGAGAGTGGAGAGTTGAAGATAAAGAGGGTAACAGGACCGGTTTCTAATGAGGCAGGACCAGATGGAATACAGAACATCTTTAAAGGGCCCTCTTTCATTTTCTTTCTCTTCTGCTGAACAAGGGCTTTTTCTCATTAGTTTCCTACTGATGCGGTAACAGATTGCCACAAACTCGGTGGCATAAAACAACATAAATTTATTATCTTATAATTCTGGGGGTCAGAAATCCAAAATGGTTCTCACAGGACTGATAGCAAGTCTGGCAGGGTGGTGTCCCTTCTACAGGTTCTGGCACAGAATCCTTTCCTTGCCTTTTCCAGCTTCTGGAGACCGCCCACACATCCTTGACAGCAATCAGCCACAGTCCCTCTCTTACTGCTACTACACTCTCTGGCTGGCTGGCTTCTGCCTGTCATTTGCTTACTAGAGTCTGTGTGTTTATACTGGGTTCACCTGGATAATCCCGGCTAATCTCCCTTAATTCCACCTACAACTTTAATTCCCCTGTGCCATGTAGCCTAACACATTCATGGGTTCTGGAGATGAGGACATGGACATCTTTGGGGGCCATTTTTTTGGCTGCAACACACTTGTGCCCCCCCCCCCCCACGCTCACATTCTTTTCTCTATTCCTCTGATTGGAGGATGAGGGAAGAACTCAGTCTTCCATTTATATAAATGTGGTTGACACTGAGCTGAGTGCTTTTATGTATATGAACTCACTTAACATTTACCACTCTGAGGGAAGGTTTTCTCTTTAATGTAAATGTAATTGATGGGCCTGTCCTGTAACTGACACAGATTTATAAAATAACTTGCTTCAGACCACATAGAGTGGTAAATGTTGATCATGAGATGAAAACTTAGAATTGTCTGATCTCATGCCTAGCAAATGATCAGCTTAGTTGATATAGATACGGATGGTTATAGAAAATAAAGACATTCACACACACATATAAAGAGAGATAAAAATAACATATACGGATAATGGAAAATCATTTACAAAACAGTCATTCTATAATATACTTTCTTTCCTGCAATAGCATCTTGATAGCTAGTACTGCTAACATACAAAGAACTCTGCATCAAGCAGATATGCTTTACTTATTTAACAATGCTCAAACGACTGGGATTTAAAGTTTCTAGTTTTTAAATGGCCTATTACATTAGGAAATAAAATTAAACCACACACACACACACACTCTCCTCATTCATCATTACATTTCTCTTCTTAGTATCTCCTCTCCTTTTGTACTTTTTCTGCCAACCCAAGTTTACTCAGGTTTTAAAAACTGGTCTTAAGTTCTTCTATGCATGAAAAATTTACCCTCTGGGCTTTTGTTACCTTTATTCTTTGGACTCAAAGGATTCTTTGCCTTTGCAATTTGTAAAAGTACCTCCTTAATGTTATGTTTTGATCCTTATATATTGGCTGAGATTAATGTTAGTGGATACTTCTTAGTAAGCATCTAGGGATAGGGCCCACGTCGAGTCTAAATTTTCATTCCCCAGGTCCGTCGACTGCCATGCAAACATACAGTTACATATAGGGCCTGGTTTGGTTTTGTGCTATCTGCCTTTCAGCCAATAACTGAAAATTAGCAGGCATTCTAGACATTTATTTTGTTAAACATGTATATTCTCAGTTGTATGTCAAAATCACTATGCCATCTAGTTGAACACAATAAAATATTTTCAACTAAATTAGTAACATCACATTAGAATTTTGTTAGCCAATTCCCTATTTCCTTTTGAATAAAGAACATACAAAGCAGGAGTTTGCCTTCTTTATCATTTAATCTCCAGAATCTAGAAAAACCTCAATTACATAGTAGAACTCAATAAATATTTGTTGGATGAATGCGTGCTTATTTGAAAGATACTGGATATTCAAGAAAATTAAGAATGGGATAGATATATTTACATATTTGACAAGGTTGGAAAACAGGTGTCTTTTTTTTGCTTGTTTCTGCTTTTTTATTCAGATATGTCTTTCTAAAATGAGTAATATACCACATTTAAACCCACATTCTTTTTTAAAACTTTGTTTATTTTTTAAAAGATTTTATTTATTTGAGAATGAGAGAGAATGAGCAGGAGGGAAGAGCAGAAGGAGTGGAAGAAACAGACTCCCCACTGAGCAGGGAGCTAGATGTGGGGCTCCATCTCAGGACCCCAGGATCATGACTGGAGCAGAAGGCAGATGCTTAAGCGATTGAATCACTCGATCACCACCCCTCTTTTTTAAAATAGAAACTGCATGTATTTATGTACTTTGTGTTTTTGTTTATATATGTCTTTATACATAATTTTTAATTTTCTTTTTGTATATTGTAGTGTATAGTTCATGTGAAAAAAATTATCCAGGTCTACCAATTCACTATGATACAATTTTATGGGATTACAATGACCGAGTGTCTACTGGCTACGTAGACTCCATTTTCAGAGCAGTATATTAGCACCCACCCTACAAAAGTCATTCCAGAAAAATGATAGGAGAGCAAAAAAGAGACATAATGTAATCTTCAAATCTATCCCAGAAGCTGCATTTTGGACAATGCCTGCTGTCCTTGGGATGAATACTAAGGTTCCCCAATTCTGAACATTGAATACCTTCGCAGTCTGTTCACTCAGCCATTCCATGTTGCTGCTCTACACCTTCCCCTCTTCCCTGTCCTCTTCCCACCATTCCCCTCCATTCTCCTTCTGATGGCATAGTGGTTCTCACTCTCTATTTCTGTCTTTCTATTTCTCTCCCTCCTTTCCTCCCCTTCTTTGTTTCCATATAAGAGGTGAAAGGTGGTTCAGTATTTACTAATAAAACCATCTCACGAGGTATTTAAAACCAGGAGGATTCCTCCCAACACTTAGACATTATATTTTCAATGTCTGATCTGATGTATTTGCTAATTTGTCTTAATTTCTTCATTAATGCCTAGACTTCCACAAAAATAATTATCTTACTTGTACCTCACCTTTGAGTAACTAATGAGCCATTCCAGTGCCTTTCCCTAAACAAAGAAAATCTGAGGCCATGATGTGCTTTCTCTGTTCTCCAAAATCATATCAGTGGGGAAAGAAAAACAAAAACCAAACCCTCTTTTAAATGCTTAAAAAAGAAAAAAGGCAGTCAAGGAAAGAAGGAAGTTAATAATGTTTTTAAATGTTCTTCATTTTATATGTAACTTTGACCCAGAAATTTTGAATTTATTTTTTGAGGGACAGCAGGATTCAAAACTGTAGTAGAGCTCACACTCTCATTAGAATTGGCAAAGATACATAGTAACAGGTGAAATAGGAATATTCTAGACTGAGAATAAAGATACATCTTCATCAAAGTAGTAGACATTATTTTTATTTACTTTATTAAAATTTGGTTTAATTAAAGGACCAAGTATTAAATATCTTGGCATTCAGGTTTGATCCTTCTCCCCAAGATGACCTGTAACACACTGAAGGAGTTATTATTCACCAGGTTTCTTAGATCCTTGTGAAGAAATACAAAATAAGACATGTTTTCTTTTAAAGACGGTTGCTTACTGAATTTACCAATTTTGACAGAATCTGCTGGCATGAAATGATGGAAAGATGAATCACCCATTCAATATAGTAATAGGATTAGGATGAAGATAGGCACTCACCCTGGGTGTAAAACTTAAGAGAATGCCCCTCAAAAGTTACTTAGAAAAAAAAAATCCACAATAAACAGACTTAAAAATAAAGACTGCATCTGCAGTGCCAGACCATGTTGATCCTGAGGCAAAAAAGAAAACTGCATGCCCTTATATATGTTTTTATGTATTTTTAATGCTTAATTTCTCCTGAATACTAAAGTAGTTGAAAAATATTTTTAAATGAAACTAGATGTACTGAAACTCACATTATTTTAAGTTTAATATTTTGTTTATGCTAAAAATTTTATGATAATATATATTTTTAATTGTTACTTTTTTCCAAAAGCAGATTTTGAAAATATTATTAGTGAATGTTCTTCCCTTAAAGCCAGGAAATTAAAATTACATGTATATAAAAATCATCATTTCTTTTATCTTTAGTTCCAAAGTTCATCACAGGAATGTCTTTATTGAAAATGTTTATATTTTGAAATTTTAAAATATTATAGTAAAATTGTCTTTATCTGGATTACTGACTTTTTTGACACCCCTGCAAAATTTGCACTCAATATGAATGCCTCACACACCTAACTTACTCTTGACTGTGAAGGGAGAGAACATTAGTATACTGAACAAATGTGTCAGTAATCACTAATTTTGGGGGGCTTAATGTTTGAAGCAACCTCAATCACTATAAGAAATGTTTATGATTACAGGCCTTTAAAAAGAAATATTTTCTTTGACATAAAGTCAGAAAGCACATAAATAACCCATGGTGATTATTGAGTCTCCCATAGCTCACAGATGTGTTGCTCTGTGGTAATTTTAGCTCAGAGAAGACTTTCCTGTAAAATCACCAAAGACCCTTTCTAAATCACTCAGAGACACACACGCACATATACAGAAATCTGACAATATTTCATTAGTTCACCTGTACTGAATACTTCTGATGCCCTTGGTACTCGTCCCTATGGAGGATACAAAATAATAAAATACACTTATGTTTAATAAAAAGTTCATTTTTAACAGTTAAAATCCAGCTTCTTATCCACAATGTGGAGTCCTAGCTCCGGTTGTGACAAGTAATCTATGACACAAGGATTGTTTTCATCCCTATTCCCATCAGTAATAGGAATCCAGGAACATTTTTTAATCTGTTCCTTCAAGTGGAAGTTCCTATTTTATTTTTATATCCCTTGAAGTCATTCTACAAGAGACAAATGTTTTGCTTTCTGTACCTCTTGGAGTAAGAAGGTAGTGTCATGGGTGGAGCATGTGTTCTCTCACCAAATCTATTGAAATACTCATTAAACACATCTGTAGCAAAGACAGTAAGAATTTTTTTGTTACTGAAGTTACCCTTCACAATAGTTACTGGAAGAGGAAATGTACTTGAATATTTCTCTAAACCTAGAGATAAACTATTTGGAGATTTAACTACTTTTCTAATGGGAAACCAGCTCTAGAGAAATTGGAAATAAGTTTTAGTTATAAACCTGGTTCTGTCTTCAATAAACATTCCTACAGTCTCTCATCTCTTAAAAAAAAAAAAAAAAACGAAAAGAAAAAAGAAAGGCAAAAACAAAAACAAAAATACTAACAAGTGCTTTTGTCTTTAATGGAATTTTTACTACAGGTTTCCCCTTTGATCATTTCTGAGGGCTTATTAATGATCTCAATACTCGTTATCTTTTAAATGTATGATTTTATTAAAATGCTGTCTCTATAGGGCATCTGAGTGCCTTAGTCGATTAAGCTTCTGTCTTCGGTTCTGGTCATGATCCCAGGGTCCTGGGATCAAGTGCCACATTGGGCTCCCTGCTCAGCGGGGAGTCTGTGTCTCCCTCTCCTCTTCTCTCTGCTTGTGCTCTCTCTCTCTGTCAAATACATAAAATCTTCAAAACAATTACTATCTGTATTATTATGATTACATCTAAAATTAGTTTATCTCAGGACCATATATATATTATAGTAAAATTGTATTTATCTGGATTACTGACTTTTTTGACACCCCTGCAAAATTTGCACTCAATATGAATGCCTCACACACCTAACCTACTCTTGACTGTGAAGGGAGAGAACATTAGTATACTGAACAAACGTGTCAGTAATCACTAATTTGGGGGGCTTAATGTTTGAAGCAACCTCAATCACTTTATAAGAAATGTTTATGATTACAGGCCTTTTAAAAAGAAATATTTATATATATATATGAATTGCCTTTTTAGTCCTATATTAGAACTTAGGGCTATTGAAACATAACTTACTATGTATATACTTTATAAGAATTGTTTAAGAAAGAAATATAAGAAATATAAGAAACTTAGAAATATAAGAAACTTACTATGTATATACTTTATAAGAATTATTACTTTATAAGAAATGTTTATGATTACAGGCCTTTAAAAAGAAATATTTTCATATATATATGAATTGCCTTTTTAGTCCTATATTGGAATTCAGGGCTATTGAAGCATAACTTACTGTGACTCACCTTTTCCAAGAACATGTCCATTTCTTTTCTGTTTGAACATAACCATCCCACCTGGTCATTTGTACAACTGTACTGCCCCCTGTATTCAGATGTCTTCCAAAGCCCCAGCTTGAAAAACATCTTTCTTAATACATGGCCAAACTCATAAAATTCTACCTGCTGGGTTAGTCCCATGCTCTAGATTAGTACACCTAATCCTTATCAAGAGATTCACCTTACTTGGGTATTACTTTCCATAAACATAAGAGGCCACAAATAGATGAAATGGACATAGAATTGGACAAAATCTTAGAAAAATATAACATTCTATTTAAATTGCAACAATGGGCGGCTTATTGTTGGCACCAAATTTAGAGAGTCGATTCGCTATCTTTCATGCCTAACGGGTTTCCCTGGGTATTCCACTGGAATTTTCCATGCAGGCTTGATTGCCAAACCAAACCCACCTGCTGAGACTGCTTTAATTTGGGTTCTTGGCTTACAATTTGAATTCCTGATTGTGGGTGATTCCGGCACCCTGTGCTTGTTTTCCTGGTATCTGTGCGAGGCTGATAAGACAAGATGACCCTGGAATGGAATCTGATAACAAAACTTGAATTCCAAGCCTTTT
Organism: Spilogale gracilis; assembly: GCA_004023965.1. Lineage (NCBI taxonomy): Eukaryota > Metazoa > Chordata > Mammalia > Carnivora > Mephitidae > Spilogale > Spilogale gracilis. Next base: position 44,051 of record PITA01011094.1, read on the forward strand.
AGGTTGAGTCTGGGGTTCTCTGTTAATGTCCTGAAATCTTTACCCGGTACTCTTGCCTCTGCATGGGTTTTTCTTTAAAAAAAAAAAAAAGAAAGAGAGAGAGAGAAAGAGAGAGAGCGAGAGAGAGACCTTATTATGATCGTTTTATGGACTCTTCAGAGGATTGGAACAACCTGAGCTACTATTCTACACTGTCTAATGATAATAATGATAACAATAATAATGACTCTGTAAGTTGAGCATATATTGTTGGGGAGCAATAGTTTTTAAAAGGGTGGGCTCCGAAGTAAGACTTCTGTGGACCCTGACATGGGATTCAAATCTCTGTACATCAGTCATTAACTGTGTATCTCCAGTAAGTTATTTAACCTCTGTGTGCCTCAGTCACTTCTCTATAAAATAAAAATAAAAATAGTTGCTACTTTACCAGGTCGATTCACAGATTACATGAGGTAATATATATATCATGTCTAGCATATACTGAGCTGTCAACGAACACTAGCCATGGTCCTGCGAGGGAGCTAAAGAATTCATCCATTTCATACTTCCAGTAATACAACTATGAAGAAACCATTAACTCGAAATTTGGTGTAATTCACTCTAGTGATGAAGAAAACTTGGTTTAGGAGGTTAAAATCACTTTGGTAATCTAAAAGACGTTTGGCTCGTAATTGGAGAACCTGCTTTTGAACCTGGTATTTGTTCAGGTTGACCCTAGAACTGTAGAGAATCCTAGAATCATAGTCATCATTATCATAATTCCTACAAATGTACTCTGCTTCTCAGTTTACAGACTGCCTTACGCATACAACCCCATTTCGTTTTCAGAGCCACTTTACAAAGTAGGTTGAATAAATATTACTACCCTTATTTCAAATATTGGGAAGATTCTGAGACTCAGAAATTTCACACAGTAGTGAGGACCAGAACAGACATTTATGAACCCTCCAAGACTTCACTCATGCTCCATTCTCTTAAGGGATGCTAATCAAAAAAGAAGAAATATAATTATTAATATTGTTGATTATTGGTGACAGTGGCTTTGATTCTCAGCAAAAATGACACTTCCTCATATACTCTGTAATAAATTTACAGATAGACCCATACTAGTCAGCTGGCACCTTGAAAAAGCAGAGTGGAAGGTCACTAAGATCGTTTCCTATGTTTTCTTCTAGGGTATTTCTAATTTTAGCTTTATACATTTAGAGCTCAGATCTATTTCCAGTTTATTTTTGTGTGTTGTGAGGTGTAAGGGTCAAGGTTTATTTTTTTATGTTACACATGACTAATTGTTCTAGCACCATGTTTGTTTTTGAAGACTGTCCTTCCCTCAGTGAATTGCCTTGGCAACTTTGTCAAAACTCAGTTGGCTAGCATGCACATGTGTGTGCTCTCACACACTCTCTAGGGCTCTTTCTGGCTCTATTCTGCTATATTATCTTAATAATGATAGCTTCATAGTATGCCTTCATATTTGGTAGTGTATATCCTTCAGCTTTGTTTCTCCATTTCAAAGTTATTTCTGCCTCTCCCAGGTCCTTTTCTCTTTCATTGAATTATGGACTCACTGTGTTAATTAAAAAAAATATCTGCAGGTTTTTTCATTTTATACTTTGAGGTTACCATATGGTTTTCCTTTTTAGTTTTAATGTGGTTGATTACATAGATATATGAATACTAAACCATCCTTGCATTCCTGGGATAAAGCTCAGTTCTTCATAATATGTTTTTCTATTTCATCTATTCTATTGAATTAAATTTGCTAAAATTTTATTAAGAATTTTTGCATCTCTCAGATTAGTGGGCAATCTGATTAGTGTCTTGGGGTTTTTGGTTTTTGTTTTCAGTTTTTATTTATTTATTTTGCCATAGAGAGAGTTTGCACAAGCAGGGAGAGCTGCAGGCAAAGGGAGAAGCAGGTTCTCTGATGAGCAAGGATTCTGGAGGTGGGACTCAATCCCAGAATCCTGGGATTATGACCTGAGCCGTAGGCAGAGGCTTAACTGACTGAGCCACCCCGGTGTGCCTCTCCTGTGTTTTTTTGTTTCTTTGTCTGTCTGTTGTAAGTCTTGCTATCTATTAATATAATACTAGCTTCATAGAGTAAGCTGGGAAGTATGCCTTGCTCTTTAATTTTCTGGAAGAGTTTTTCTGTCAATCATATAATTTTTTCCTTAAATGTTTGGTAGAGTTCTTTTGTAAACCATCTGGGACTGAAATTCTATTTTGGGAATGTTTTAAAATATTTTTTAAATATATGGAATGATTTTAGTTATCAATTTTTTTCTTGAGGGAATTTTCTTAATTTGTGTAATTTAATGAAATTGTCCATTTCATCTTAGTTCTCAAATTCATTACACAAAGTTGTTCATTGTGTTCTCGATAGCTGTATGTCCTGTAGTGTTGCTCTTTCTCTCATTCTTGATATTGGTAATTTATGTCCTCTTTTTTTGTTACTCAGCCTCACTAGAGATTAGTCTATTTTATTTATCATCTAAAAAAGCCACTGTTGATTTTGTTAATTTTTTTTTATTTTTATATGTCCTTTATTTATTTCTACTTATAGTTTTATTTGCTTTCTTCTCACTTCAGGTTCAGTTGGCTCTTCTTTGTTTTCTTAGAGGGAAATTTTAGGCTCTGTAATCCCCTGATTTGTCTTCCTGATTTTTCTGTAATGGCATACCCCACAGCAGTAGTTGTCAAAGTTATATTTTATCAAACTCAAGAATTTTTTGCTCACTAGAAGTTTAAAGCATAATTTTTAAAAAATCTAGCCAATTGAAGAAGGGACGTGACTACTATAATTGTGTTTTCTCCCCTACACCCTAACATCAGCATCTGGAGTCTGTTAAACACTTCAGGCTGCAAATTCTCTGATACATTCTCATCTCCTAGCATCTGAGAAATCCTGAATTTCCAAAATATGTAATTCAAATTGATATTATCACCCTTACAGTAGGTTGTACAGATATAGCTGATGTTCAAGTGATTTGATCCATTGTTCTTTTATTAATCCAGCAGAAGTGTTTTCTGGAATCATTGAATAAGATCACAAAGTCATAAAGAGAATTCGGGTCTTATATCTTGTTCTGAAACCTCTCTGGTATTTGTTAGCTTTGTGGCTATAGGGAGTCAGAGACACCTTTATCTATTTCCTGAATTAAGGATAATGTATTAGAAGATAACACAGTTGTCTTATAGCTTTAAATTCTATGATTCTCTTTACTATAATCACAGAGCTTTAATAAAGTTACCAGAATTGCAAAATAAATGTGTCATACTCCTATGTTATAGACATATCCATTCTAGTTAGGGTGATAAGAAAGAATATGCCTGAGTCCATCCACATGGACCCCAAATCAGTGGTGCCTATTGTAGGACAGAAGGAAAAATCTGTGTGGAAGTTTCCTAGAAGTACTGGTTGAAGAGAAGGAAATTTACCAAAGTTTTTGAAACAGGAAGATTATACACTCTCATAAGGCTCAGTAAAAGAACTCTAAGCAGGAGAAATGGCTTAAAGAAAGACATGGTTTAGGAATATTTGGAGCTAGTGAAGCAATTGTTTTTGGTTTTCGTTTGTGTAGTCCAGTAGAAGATAAAGTTGGAGAGAAAAGGTGGTCCTAATTGCTGGGTGGAGGAATTGACTTCATCTTTACATCTATGCTCAGTGGTGAATATTTATGCACTGCATTGATAAACCAAGGACTAGCCTTTCCCCTGAAAATAAATGCAGGGCTTTCAGGTAACTAGGTGAGAATAAGAGAAATAGGCATATGCAAATAAAGAAATGATAGCCTTCAGAAAACTGTCTAAAATCAGTAGGTAGTAAAGGCCCACCACTTAAAAGCACAGGAAAACCAATCCTAATGTCCTGTTCAGCAGAATTAGAATACCAAATAATATATAGAATGTACTGAACATGTGAATATGTGGCCAGTGGAAGTTCATATTTTTAAAAACATGTGGGAATAGCTAAAGAGAAGAAAAAAATAGACACTTTATAAAGAGTATAAAATAGCAATAAATCTGCTTCTCAGACATAACATGCCTAAAACATTTTGTGGTGAATGGATTAACTGAATGTGGTAAAAGCTATTTTTATTTACAGGCTTGATTCATATTTTATTTAGTATTTTGATGAATATTTATTATCTTAAAAATACCTGGTAGATTTATATGCCTTGCCCTCACTGTCACACCTTCTATATAAATACTGTTGCCAAGCATATGGCATGGGATAAGTAGGCAGACACTTCTGAAACAGAAATAATTTTTTTGAAATTAATAGACCTTACTTTTCACGATGGTTTTAGATTTTCAAAAGAACTGAGCCAATAGAGCGCCTGGGTGGCTCAGTAGGTTAAGCTTACGCCTTTGGCTCAGGGCATGATCTCAGCATCCTGGGATCGAGGCCCACATCTGGCTCTCTGCTCGGCAGGGAGCCTGCTTCCTCCTCCTATCTCTGCCTGCCTCTTTGCCTACTTGTGATCGATCTCTCTCTCTCTGTCAAATAAATTAAATAAATAAATAAATAAATAAATAATAAATCTTTTAAAAACAAAACAAAAAACACTGAGCCAATAGTAAACAGAGTTTCCATGTACCTAACCTGTGTATAACGCTTCTGTTATTATTAACATCATACATTAATATGGTATGTTTGTCATAATTGATGAACCAATATTGATATATCATTATCTTAAGGTTATTTCTTTTTCTTTAGTTTTTATCTAATACCTTTTTCTGTTTCAGGATCCCACTCAGGATGCCACATCTTCCTCAGGTCTCCTTATCCTTCTTGTAGTTGTGACAATCTCTTAGGCTTTTCTTGTTTTATTGACCTGGACAGTTTTGAGGACTATTGGCATAGTTGTTACATAGGTTGTCACTGTTTTGGAATTAGTGTGATGTTTTCTCATGTATGGACAGAGGTTCTGGATTTTGGGGAGGAAGAACATAAAAGTAAAATACATTTTTCTTACCACATCATTTAAAAATTACATACTTTTAATGTGACTTATCACTGTTGATGTTGCTCTTGATTACCTGAGTGAACTATCTGTCAGATTTCTCCATTATAGTTAGTCTTTTTCCCCTTCTCGTACTGCAGCTAAGCCTAATCAACACTTAAGGAGTGGAGGTTATGCTTATCTCACTTAGGCTAGAGTAGCTACGTAATTTATTTTTAACTCTTGCGCGTTTGAGTTTTGTCTCCTGTCTGCCATTGAGGAAGCAAAGGACTAAAAGTTTGTATACCCTGAAACAAATATATATACACATATCTTAAATATTCCTATCTATAAGCATCTGTATGTTAAGTTAAACATGAGTTATTACTGATATCACCAAATTTTATCTGTTATGACAGAAATATCCTAGCCTTCTGCCCCAGATGATTTCTAAATTTCTCACTGTCATGCTGAGAAATCTGGCTCCTACTGTCCATCATACGCTGACCTCACTCTTCTTCTCCAGTATGTATGAATAACAGTTATCAGAGTTATTAACCTATAAACCACCCTTATCACTAAGTACTTACGTGTGGACTTCCTTTTGTCTTAATTTTTCAGATTCCATTCTGTTTCAAAGTTAGTTAGGCCACCCCTTTCTTTCACCAATTGTAGTAATGTTGTTTCATTTTAAATACAGTCAGATTTTCTTGTTATGATCTACATTTTATCTGGAATTCCTCAACATTCTAGATGATTTTTTAAATGGCACACATAAGGTTCACTTGTGTTGTAAATTTCCATAGATTTTAATAAAAGTATAATGTCATGGTTCCACCATCACAGTATCCTACAGAATATTTTCACCACCCTGAAAGTATTGTACTTTACCCCTGATCCCTCCCATCTCCCTCCATCTCCATCCCTCAATCCTCAGGTTAAGTCTTTTTTTTTTTTTTTTTAAACTACAGTTTTTGTGAGGTTTTTTGTTTCTACAGTTTTGTCTTTTCCAGAATGTTACATAGTTGGAATAATACTGTATATAGCCTTTCAGATGGGCTTCTTTCCCTTGGAAATACATTTAAATTTACTCAATGTCTTTTTATACCTTAATATCTCGTTTCTTTAGAGCAGTCAATGATATTCCATTGTATGGATGTGTTACCGTGCTTATCCATTCACCTTTTAAAAAATCTATCTATCTATCTATCTATCTATCTATCTATCTATCTATCTGTCTGTCTATCTATCTATCTATACTAACATTGTATTGATTCAGAAGATAGTACATTTTGTACTAGGTAGTAGATACATTAGTACTGGGTAGTAGATAACCATTATTTTTTGTTTGCCAGCAACTTTTTCTTTTGTTTTTAAGTTTTCATTTAAATTCTAGTTAGTTAACATATAGTATAATATTGGTTTCAGGAGTAGAATTTAGACATATATCACCCTCTGCTCTGTCCATCCACCTATTGAATAAAGTTGCTATAAACATTAAGTGTGCAGGTTTTCATATGGATATAAATTTTTAGTTCAATTGGGTAAGTACTAGGAGTGTGATTGCTGAATTGTATGGCAGTACCAGGTTTTGCTTTGTAACAAACTGCCAACTGACTTGTGAAGTGAATCATTCCCACAAACAGTGAATGAGAGTTCCTATTACTTCACATCTTCCACATCTTCATGAGGATTTGGTTGTATCAGCTTTTTGGATTTTTAGCTGTTCTAATAGGTGCTGTTTTCATTTATGTTCCTTAATGAAAAATGACATGGAGCATCTATTCATAACTTCTTTTGCCATTAGATTATCTTCATTAGTGAGTTACCTATCCAGATTTTTTATTCATTTTTATGTTGGGTTATTTGCTTTTCGATGGTTGAGCTTTAAGAGTTCTTTGTGTCGGTTGGATAAAAATCTTTTATCAGGTCTGTGTTTTGCAAACTAATTCTTCTATTCTGTGGGTTGTCCTTTTCTTTTTTTTAATCTTAAGGGTGTCTTTTGTAGAGCAGAAGTTTTTATTTTAATGAAATGCAACTTATCAAATATTTTATTCATGGATCATGTTTTTGTTGTACTGAAAGGTCATTGCTAAACCAAAGAGTACCTCGATATTCTCTAGTGTTGTTTTCTAGAAATTGTATAATTGTGTTTTACATTTAAATCTATGATCCATTTTGAGTTAATTTTTGTGAAAGGTTTAAGATCTGTGTCTGGACTCACTTTTTAAAAATGTACTGTGTTCAGTCATTTGAGAACCAGTTTTTGAAAAGACTATTCTTTCTCTTTTGAATTGCCTTAGCTTCTTTCTGAAGCTCAGTTGACTATATGTGTGTGGATCTTCCTTTTTTCCTTTTCTTTTCTTTCTTTCTTTTTTTTTTTTATTCTGTCTTCTGCTCCACTGATCTATGTGTCTGTTCTTTTACAATACCATGCTGTGTTGATCATTGTAGCTTTATAGTAGGTCTTGAAATTGGATAATGTCACACCTCCAGCTTTGTTCTTCTTCAAGCTATTCTGAGGTTTTTAACTTCCCCTATTAACTTTAGAATCATTTTCCTTTATCATTCTTTTTGATTGTGGTTAGAGGTTTATTTTATTCGTTTCTTCTAACAGTGATTTTTGGGTTTTACTGATGTCTCTGTTTCTTGTTTCCAATTTCACTTATTTCTGCTCTGATTTTTATTATATATATATATATTGTTCTCTATGTCTTTAATTGCATGTTTTTCTCTAGTTTTCTAAGGTAGAAGATATATTATTGATTTTAGGTCTTCTTGTCTGATGTATGTATTCAGTGATATGAATTTCATTCAAACATGGTTTTTACTTCAGTCCATGAATTTTGGCGGATAAAAATGAATTTTGATAGATTAAAACAAATGTATTCAATTCAAAATAATTTATAGTTGTGCTTGCAGTTTCTTCTTTGACTCATGCCTTTTTTTAGACGTGTGTTGTAAATCTTTGTGTTTTGGCAGGGCAGGACAGTGATTTGCAATTAACGTTGTGTTACCGATTTCTATTTTAAATCCATTGTTTTCTTGGAAAATTTGAAAGACTTCTATTCTTTTCAACTTGTTGAGTACGTTTATGGCACAGGATATGGTCTATTTTGGTGAATGTTTATGTGAGTTTTAAAAGAATTGTTTTTCTGTTTTTAGATGAAGTATTCTACAGATGTCAATAAGATTCAGTTGATTGATGGTACTATTGAGTTCATCTATACCCTTACTAAATCTTGTCCTGCTGAAACTTCCAATGACTGACAGAATGGTGTTAAAGTCTTCAGCTCTAGTAGAGAATTGATTATTTCTCCTTGCTGTTCTTGTCTAAAATTAATATAGTAACTCCAGCTTCTCTTACCTAGTATTAGCATAGTATATCTTTCTTATGCCTTTACTTTTTGTCTCTTTCTTTTTTTATGCACTCTGACATCTATCTTTTAACAGAGGCATTTAGACCATTGATTTTTGAAGGGATTATTGCTGTGGTGGATTACTACCTGCCTTATTGTTACTATTTCTTATTCATAGCTCCTTTCCTTTGTTTACTTTCTTTTACACTTTTTCTGCTGTCTCTGGTTTTAACTGAGCATTTTATATGATTCCATTTTTTTCTCCTCTCAATTATCATTTGTACTGTTTTTAATGGTTGACTTTGAGTCTGCAATATACATTTGCAGCTAATCCCAGTTCTCTTTCAAATTACACTATCCTGCTTCAAGGGTAGAACAAGTACCTTATAATCAATTCTTCCCTCTTATTTCTTATGCATTGTTGTCATTCATTTCAGCTATCCATAAGCTGTAACTATCAAATAGATTACAGCTATTCTTATTTTGGATAAACTGTTATGTGTTAGAGAAATTAGAATAAGAAAAATAAAAGATCTTATTTTACCTTTATTCCTTCTCCAATACTCTTTCTATTGTCATGTATGAGTTTCTGACTTATATCATTTTCCTTCCCTTTGAAGATAATATTTCTGGTAACATTTCTTATAGGTCAGGTCTAATACTGACAAATGTCCTTCGCTCTTGTTTATTTGAGGAAGTCTTCATTTCACCTGGCTTTTAAAAAATACTTTTATAATATATTAAATGCTGGTGTCTTGTTTTTAATTTCAACACTTTAAATATTTCATCCCACTCCCTTCTTGTTTATATACTTTCTAATCTAAGAGAACTGATGTGATTCTTACTCTTTTCTTCTATAGGTAAAGTGTTCTGCCCCCTGCCATGAGTACTTTGCATATTTGTTTTTGACTTTCTGCCATTTAAATATGACATGCTTGCATGTAGATTTTTAAAAATTTATCCTGTTGGAATGCCTGGGTGGCACAGTTGGTTAAGCATCCAATTCTTGGTTTTGACTCATGTCTGATCGCATGGTTCTAAGATTGATCCCCGCGTGGGGCTCCATACTCAGCGTGGAATATGCTTGGGTTTCTCTTTGCTTCTCCCCTTACCCCTCCCCCATATGCATGTGCTCTCTCTCTCTAATAGATAAATAAATCTTAAAGAATCCTGCTTTGTATTCTCTGAGCTCCTCTATCTGTGGTTTGCTGTTTGTCATTAATTTTGGAAAATATTTAGCTGTTATGACTGACAAGTATTTTTTATGCTTTTTTCTATCTTTTTTCTTGTATTCTAATTACACTGTTTGTAGTTGCCCTGCAGTTATATCGAACATTCGGCTCTGTTTTTTCATTCTTTTTCCTCTTTGCTCTTTAATTCTGTAAGTTTCCATTGGCATATTTTCAAGTTCACTGATTTCCTCAACTATGTCCAGTCTGCTGGTGAAACCATCAAAGGTATTCCTCATTTCTGTTACAGTGATATTGATTTCTAGCATTAAGGTTTTATTATTTTTAGAGTTTCCAGTTATATCTTTGCTTACATCACCCATCTGTTCTGGCATGTTGTCTATTACAGTCTATTACCATTACAGCCATTCACATACTAATCATAGCTATTTTTCATTTTCTATGTAATCATTACAAATCCATGTCATATTTGAATCTGAGATTCTGATGCTTGCTTTATCTCTGCTGTATGTGTTTTTTCTTGCTTTTACAGTATACCTTCTGATTATTTGTTGAAAGTCGACCTGATATGTAGGGTAATAGGAACTGAGACAAAAAAACCCTCAGTGTATAGTTTTATGTTCATTTGGCTGGCAGCTGGTCTCTATTTGATGGTTGCTTTAACTCTAGTGACCAGACGCTTCAGTTTCCTTTAGTGCTGTTTTGTTTGGAGTTTTTGTTTTGTTTTATTTTGTTTTGTTTTGAATCCCTGTACCTTTGATTTCCTTAAGAAAACCTTCCAATAGAATCCAGGTCTATTGGCTCTTTTAGTTGTAATCCACCGTCACACTGGAGCCTTGTTAATGTGATGTTAGAGTAGGGGCAGATAATACCATTATGATTTAATGATTAAATCTCAGTCATTTATTGGGTCTAGGTCCCTGAGCTGTAGCCTTCAGAAGTGTTTCTTAGCTTTATTTTTCTCCTTTATACGAAACAGGAAGGCTAGAGTGGACTTAACTTGCTTTTCCTTCAGGTATTAATTGCCTTTTCTTAAGGACGATAAGACTCAGTAAAGTCACTTCCCATGGAGAGTGTAGGCTAGTCTATGTTCAAGAATGCCATAGTCCTATTTCAGAATTGTTACCTCCCCCCAAAAATCAGCATGGACTTTTCTAAGATCTTGACCATGAATTCAGGGGGAGTGATTTCTGTGGAGATAAAACCGAGAAAAGTGTAGTCTTCCCCCTCACCAAAGCCAGGACTCCAGGATTTATGTGTTCTTACTAGTTAATGGCTCTGGGAATTTTTTCACCAGTTAAGCTGATCTGAGGTATAGCTCTTTGTATTTACTTTCTCCAGACATTCAAGTAGCAATGTCTTGTGACCTCAGTTCTCTGATGAACCTAATAAAAGTAGTTTTAATTTGTTTAGCTCTTTTCTTGTAATGACAGTAGTGATGACTTCCAAACTCTTCATATATTGGAGCTGAAACAAAATCCTATTCCCAAGATAAGTAACCTTAAAAAATGTCTCACCAGCTATACAGTTTTGATCCTACTTATCTTGACTTTTAGGACCTTGATAACTGGCAGATTTGAAGGTTTTTTTTTTTAATTTTTTTTAAGTGTTATTAGAGAGAGAGTGAGAGAGAGCAAGAGAGTGAAAGAGAGCACGAGCTGGGGGAGAGGCAGAGGGAGAGGCAGATTCCCTGCTGAGCAGGGCTCCATGACCCAAGCTAAAGGCAGATGCTTAGCTGACTGAGCCCCAAAGTGTCCCATATTTGAGACTTTTACTCAACTTCTTTTAAACTATTTTTATTTTTTTTTTATTTTTTAGAGAGAGTGTGTGTACATGGAGGAGAGGGAGAGGAAGAGACAGCCTTAAGTAGGGTCCATGCCCAGCTAGAGCCTGACACGAGGCTCAGTCTCACAACCCTGAGATCATGACCTGAGCCTAATTCAAGAGTCAGATGCTTAAGTGACTGGAGTCACCAAGGTGCCCAAGATTTTTACTTAACTTCTAACTGAAGTCCACATTCTTCTTCCTAATAGTTTCCAAAGACATATATCTTTAAAACAATTCTGAGTGGATTCTAAATTTAGACAATCTCCAGGGCAGTAGTAGACGATGGGTAGATAGGTAGTTGATAATTAATTAAATGGATCTATCAGTTGATTTCCTAACTGAATGGATTTTGGAGCTGAATTAATTCAAATCCTCATTATGTAGACAGGAAGCATATCTCTTGAGAGGAAACAATTTCTCTTAGTCCCTACCAAGCAGCTCAGCCTGGACTAGGAGCTAAATTTCTTTCTTTCCAATTTAGTTCTTGCTCTACTATCACCCTGTGATACCACCCAGGATTGTCTGGATAACTTTTACTACCTTTTAAATTTTGTTTCTGGCTTAATGTATATACAAAGACACTTATATGTAGTCTTACCTTATGGTGAATACCTCAATAGTTATCAAAATTTAGAAAATATAATATGAAAATAAGCTTTTCCTTAAAAAATGAACATATAAAATTCCCCTTCTGCTTTGAAAGTCATAAAAACTAAAGCATTTGGCAACAAATGGAAACCCATTACATAGTTCTTTGAAAGGACAAATATGAAGAATTAAACCTAAAAGAGTGTTAAAATCCTTCCTGTAGCCTCATTTATATAATGCACAAAATCTTAGCTCCCATTAAAACATTTATTTTATTGCAAACCTTATTTGCATTAATGAGGGGATTTTATAAAATAGAGAAGTTTTCTCTTTATTATTTCTTATAAATGTGTGTGATATATTAATTTAATGTATTACACACATACACACAAAATGAATACATGTAATTCATATCAAAGTGCTTCCTGGAAACTTTTTATTTTAATAATGGGATAACTTTCCCTTCTAATAATTGCTTTTTTTTTCTTGATACCTTAAAAACCTTAAAATATCAATGAAAAATTAAGTTGTATTTCCTTAACTCTGCAAATTGCCACACTATCAATCTGGTGTCTTGGAGCTTTAACTAAATTGGGACTTCCAAAACTGAAAGTGGGTCCAGCAGGTCTTTCACGGGCTGCAGACTATGAAGGAAAAAGAGAATGAAGAGTGGATTCAGGAGCAAAGATAGTCACAAGAATCATGAAGCAGCAGGGAAGAAAAGTTAATCAGAGGAATTCAGGAAAGGAAAACAAATGGGGATCTGCAAACAGAAAAGGCTAGTTTAGAAATAAAAGCTAAAGAAATTTCCTGAGGCTTCATAGCATTGCATTATGCTTCCTTTGTAGATTGTTTGAATCCTAGGAACTGTCTTAAAAAAAAAAAAAGATGGTTAAAGAAATGGGATTCTACAATTAAGTTTCCAATTTTTTTGAACTATACCCCTCCCCCCAAGTAGCAAAATTCTACTGTAACTTCACACCTACCTCCCCAATTTGACTTTGAGTGTTAGATAAAGGAGATGGTTTTGTTTATTTTTATTTTACATATTTATTTTATTTTAATCTAAGACCCCCACTACACCATACAGAATGCCAAAGATACAGTAGCAACCATGGTCAATGTTAAATAGTGAATCTCTATATGTTCTTCAATCCTAAAAATTTCTGTTCCATTACAACAAATATAATGATGACTCCATGTACACATACTTTCTACCAGATTTGAAAACTCCTCATGTACCTCATCCATACTGTCCAGAGTTTTAACCTTCCATGTCCATTTTATATTGCTACACTACTAGCAAAGTAATATAGCCAAAGTAAATTTTATTATATCATCTCCTGCTTTAAAGTATGCAGTGGCTTCCCTTTGTTTTTTGTTTTTTTTTTTCATTTTTGATCTTTTTTTAAAGATTTTTTTTTTTAATTTGATAAAGAGAAACACAGCCAGAGAGGGAACACAAGCAGGGGGAGTGAGAGAGGGAGAAGCAGGCTTCCCACCGAGCAGGGAGCCCGATGTGGGACTCGATCCCAGGTCTCCGGGATCATGACCTGAGCCGAAGGCAGTCGCTTAACCAACTGAGACACCCAGGTGCCCCTCATTTTTAATTTTTTTAATTAATGTACAATGTATTATTTGCATCAGGATACAGGACTGTGAATCATCAGTCTTATACTATTCATAGCACTCACCATAGCACATATCCTCCCTAATGTCCATAACCCAGCCACCCTATCTCTCCACCTCCCTCCTCTTAAGGAACCCTCATTTTGTTTCCTGAGATTAAGAGTCTCTTATGGTTTATCTCCCTCCCTGGTCCCACCTTGTTTCATTTTCCCCTCCCTTCCCACTACGAATTCCCCCCTCCCCCGTGCCTCTCAAATTCCTCATATCAAAGAGATCATATAATTGTCTTCCTCTAATTGACTTATTTCGTTCAGCATAGCACCCTCTAGTTCCATCCATGTCCTTGCAAATGGCAAGAGTTCAGTTTTTTTGATGGCTTCATAGTATTACATTGTATATATATACCACATCTTCTTTATCCATTCATCTGTCAATGGACATCTAGGCTCTCTCCATCGTTTGGCTATTATGGACATTGCTGCCATAAACATTCGGATACACGTGTCCCTTTGGATCACTACATTTGTATCTTTAGGGTAAATACCCAGTAGTGCAATTGCTGGGTCATAGGGTAGCTCTATTTTTCAACTTTTTGAGGAACCTCCGTACTGTTTTTCAGAGTGACTGCACCAGCTTGCATTCCCACCAGCAGTGTAGGAGGGTTCCCCTTTCCCTGCATCCTCGCCAATATCTGTCCTTTTCTGGCTTGTTAATTTTAGCCATTCTGACTGGTGTATCTTACTGTGGTTTTGATTTGTATTTCACTGATGCCCAGTGATGTTGAGCACTTTTTCATGTGTCTATTGGCCATTTGGATGTCTTCTTTGGAGAAATATCTGTTCATGTCTTATTCCCATTTCTCTATTAGGTTATTTGTTCTTTGGCTGTTGAGTTAGGAAAAGTTCTTTTTAGATTTTGAATACTAGCCCTTTATCTGATATCTCATTTGCAAATATCTTCTCCCATTCTGTCAATCGTCTTTTGGTTTTGTTGACTATTTCCTTTGCTGTGCAAAAGCTTTTTATCTTGAGGAAGTCCCAGTAGTTCATTTTTGCCCTTGCTTCCCTTGCCTTTGGGGATGTTTCTAGGAAGAAGTTGCTGCAGCTGAGGTTGAAAATCCTTGAGGAGAACACAGGCAGCAACCACTTCCCTTTGTTTTTAAGAAAAACTTAATTTTGCCCATGTATGGTGTCTGCCTCATTTGCCAGTACTGTCTGGCCTCACATTCCCTTATGCTTAGCATTCAATTTTAATAGTAAAAATGAAAAAGGTGACATAATCAATAAATATCTGTTGAATTAATATTATTGAAGCAAATAACCATCCTCACAGGAATATCTCCTTTGAAATACTAATATCACTTAAATATAAGTAACTAACTTAGAGAAAAACAAACAAGCCAAATTCCTAAACAAATGTACCTCAATGTGAAATGAAAATTTTTTTATCAGATCTTATCAGATCCACAGCAAAGGGAAAGCCCCCATGAACCCTCCCATCCCCCTTCCTTTGTTAACATAAATGTCACTGTGAGTCAGAATACCTGGGGTAGAAGCCTCTCTCCCTTGTTTATATGCTGAGTGACCGTGGTCTCTACTAAACCTCCCTATATTTCTAATTATTTTATCTTTAAAATAATTACAATAATAACCTTTACAAAAATACCATTGTATCATATGACTGTACTAAAATATGAATCATTCAATACAAAATTTGCTACAGCATTCCATTTACTCAGTATGTAAGTACAATTATTTCCTCTTTTTTGTCATTTACTGTTTAATACTTTTCAAGTGACTCTAATTCCACATTTAATGAATACCTATTTTATGTATGTATGTATGTACATACATAAAGGCCCTATCTTCAAATACAGTCACACAATGTCTCTTTGTCCCATTGTTCTCTTTGGCCATCTTTAGTTAGACTCTTTCACCATGTCTTTGACCATATTTTATATCCTTTGCTACCTTTTTACAGTTCATGTAATCTTTTCTCATCTTCTAAGCCATATACTCTTTCCTCTTTAGGTCCTGAATTCATATCTATCTTGATTTTCATGCACTATCTACTCCTAGATTTTTTCTTCTGTCTTCTAATTTTCCTTAAGAAACTGAATGGGATGGGCACTTGGGTAGCTCAGTTGGTTAAGCATCTGTCTTATGCTCAGGTCATGATTTCAGGGTCCTGGGATCAAGCTCCACATCAGGTTCTCCACAGGGAGTCTGCCTCTCTCCTCTCTCTGACCCTCCCCCTGCTCATGTTCTCTCTCAAATAAATAAAATCTTCTTTAACAATTAAAAAAAAGGGGGATCACCTGGGTGGTTCAGTCAGTTAAGCATCTGCTTTCCACTCAGGTCATGATCCCAGGGTCCCGGGATCAAGCCCTGCATCAGGCTCCTTGCTCAATGGGGAGTCTGCTTCTCCCTCTGCCTGCTGCTCCACCTGCTTGTGCTCTCTCTGTGTCAAATAAATACATAAAATCTTCTAAAATTTTTTTTAAAAAACTGAGTGGGAACAAGAGCTGAAATTGGGTGAAGAAATGGAAACTAAGGATGTTGAAAATGTTCATTTTCCTTAATACTGATTTCTGAGAACTAAAGACCAACTTAAATCATCTTTGTCATTCTTTTATTAGATGGTCTGAATAATTGCCTGGAATTTCCAGGAATTAAAAAAACAACAACACTAATGCACCTGAAGATTGAAACTTTCTGATACAAACATGAAGTCAAAACTTATTTATTTATGTGCAGATCATTGGAAACAATTATCTCCCTGCTGTAGCAGTGAACTAGTTCAGTGACTATGGCTTATTCAGGAATTGTCACGCTTTGTTAACAAGTCATTAGCTCCACTACTAGTCCATTAGTTTTGACTTTGAAAAACACTTCCTAAAAACCTCACTACTGTTTAAAAAGATTGTAGGGGTGCCTGAGTGGCTCAGATGGTTGAGTGTCTGCTTTCAGCTCAGGTCATGATCCCAGGATCCTGGGATGGAGTCCCACATCAGGCCCCATATTCCTTGGGGAGCTTGCTTCTCTCTCTCTCTCTCTCTCTCTCTCTCTCTCTCTCTCTTTGGTTCTCTCTCTCTTTCTCTGTCTCTCATAAATAAATAAATAAAATCTTTAAAAAAAAGGATTGTAATAATAATAGGATATTTGAGAATATCCAGGTTGGGACAAAACGTACCACAATCAGGCACTGTGGGGGATATGATTATAGAAATATTTCTATATATGAATCACATATCTTCAAAATGATCTTAAAAAGATTAAATATACAAATAGGAATGTTATAATGGCTTTATTTCTTTGTCTTAGTTGTTCCAGCTCAATTCTCATATTCTGTGCTTTGGTTAGTGGTGGTGGTGGTTGTGGTGGTAGTGGTGATGTTGATGATGGTGATGATGATAGTAATGTTAGAAGCTATTTGATCTTCTTTTATTTAAGATGATTATTTGAAATAATCCTTTTCTAAGTGACTCTAACTGCCATTGACCTTTCATGTTTTAATTAGGATATCACTTTCTCATTGTATCATTCCTGCCTCCTTTGCATTTCCACACTTTTCATAAGGCCACCATAGTTTAGTCTGATGCCATAGTTTCATAGGCTGCTTGATGATGATGTGATACTTATTCATCTCCGCTTAGCTTGGGTATCAGCACTTGCTTTCCTTTTAACTTTCCTCCTCTTGATGTCATTTCTATTGCTTAGAGCTCTGGATGAGAGATGCCAAATTTGTGCAGTTTATCCTCTAGCCCAACTTCCATGGTATTTGTTTAGAGTATAGTAATTACTATAGGGATATTCCTGACTGCTTAATTCCTATAGATGTCTTTAGACTCTGTTGATTAAAGCAGAGGATAATTGGTAAGGTCTTTCAGAAGACATCTGCTATACATTCTGCTGTTAGAATTAATCAGATCTGATTGTCCTCTTCCAATTGGCCAAATTAACACTCTCTTGGGTCCATATCCCACATTTTGTTGTGTTTTGAAGTTTTTATCATTTCATGTTTCATTAGAGATGTTATTTATTTTCTGTGGCTTGCCTTACATTTTTAACTAGATTTCTGTGGGTGACTTTAACCCACTAAGTTTTACATAAAGTCCACCCAAGTCAAGTTAACTATTGAATGCTTAAAACCTTATAAGTATGCTAGACATAGTAGATTTTCAGTAAGTGGATATCAGTAAATTTAAAATATGAGAAGTTGGGAAAATTTTTTAGGGTCACTATGTCATAGAGTTTTAACCACACTGGCAGTCTCTTTTTCTTCTTTCTTTTGTACCCAAAGTATGATTTTCATATATTAGCAGTGACATTAAGAACCTGGGGTTGCATTAACGTGGTATCAAGCTACATTCATGCAAAAAGAAGCAAGTTCTAGTAACTGTCACTGGTAAATAATTAAGAATTTCTCACTGATATTCTTGGTAATATCTTGATTAAATGTTTCTTATTTATATATTCAAAATTTTCTTATGATTTTGACATTTGGTTCAATATTGCTCTGAGACAGGTAAGTGTAGTGTAGTTGTTGCTATCTATAAATCAGAAAACAGAGTCAAGTATTGTTTAAGTGATATACATAGGATCACAGAAACTGATAGCCAAAATATTCATTTAGTATATTCTTTTTGAAAATAATTAATAAACATCCATAAATAGAAATGATTTTTCTTTGTATTTTCTCACAAGAATCTGTTGCCAGAAAAGTAATGAAATATTAGAAAAGGAATTACAAAGATCCCATGGAAATGCCCAATATTTGAGATCACATCATTATTTTGTAAACATCGTCTTTAGTCTATTTGGTAAATCTGTATCTAGACATCTTTAGTAATCATATTTTTTAATAGTAATCATATTTAAGAAATTCCATTATTCATTATCATATCTGGGGAGATTTCTAATAAGGATTCAATAGTGAATTATGTAAAAGATAATGCATTAAATAATCCATATAGATAATTACATAGTGCAGTATTTTATATGAAATATTTTATTCTCTGGCTTTACATGTTGCTAACAAAACAAAATCACCTATACTATTTCTCTAAGGTATATTTTTATACTTTACCTATTTTGTTGATATGTTATCATAGATGGTACAGCAAGTATCCTGATTAACTTTAACAATTGCTTCCAGCATAGTGTTATCTGTTATTCTAATTGCAAAACAAACTTTTCATCTTACCTTTAATACTGTCTAGTTTCTCATCCCGGGGGAAAAATTTGCATGAAGATAGATATCACCCATGTAAATGTTTCTAAGTTATTAAAAATAAAAAATAAACCACTGAATCATTATTGAGCTCATTAGAAGAAAGATTCTATGTAAGTGCACAATGTTATCATTTTATCTGACAAATGCCATTAGTTCATTATGAAATATAGCATTCAATTGCCTACAACATGCAACAAAAATGAGAAGCTTTGTTAGGTCCTGCTAAAATGTTATTCTGAAATTGCTTTTTAAATTTATCTGGTACTACACTTTTGTTATTAAAGAAAGAATAAGCATCACTTTATTCAGAAAATTCATTGTTTCAGAAAAAGCTGATTAGAAGGCATAAACAGCATAGCAAATAGCAGCTTCCTTGAATATAACTTTTGTGGGTTTGTAATATTACAGTTAGGAAAAAATTATGGTTCATGATATGCTTTACATGAAATGATACATTATTAATAAATAGACTGAAAGGTTAAGAATGGATGGATGGATGTTATAGTTACTAAGGAAATTATTTTTAAAAAGAGAAAAATAATAGCTAAAACAACAAAAAATGAAATTGAATTCTAAAAAAATAATAAGAAAACACAAAATAAGGGAGGATGAGTAGGAAAAAATATAGATATTATTAATTACATTAAGTATTAATGGACAAAACTCACCAGTTAAAAGGAAGAGATACCAGAATAGATAACTTTAAAATTCACATGCTGTTCATTAATGCAGGTTAGTTGAAGGTAATTGAATAGAAACTATGCCAAACAAAGATAAAACAAAAGCAGTTATATTAATATCCTACATGGAATTAGATGAAAAACTCCTTACTGTATCATTAGTCAATTATATTCAGTAATCTAAAAAGATACATCATGACTAAATAGAATTTTTCCCAGGAATACAAGGATGGCTTAACATCCAAAAATCAGATGAATATGTTAATAAAATAAAGAAGAGAAATCTAAGAATAATCTCAATTGATGTAGAATAAACATTTGGAAGATTTAATCTTTTATGATTAAAAAAAAAAAACCTATTAAACTGAAGAATAGATGTAAACTTTCACAGCCTAAGGACATCTACAGAAATCCTACAGCTAACATTATATTCAATTCTGAAGGCTCCATGTTAAGTACCTTTGATGAAACATCATAGTGAAGGTTGTTATAAATCCAGTAAGGAAAAAAAAAGTCATAAAAGGCATACAAATTGGAAAGGAATAAGTAAACTCTTATTTACAGTTGAATGATCAGGCATGTAGAAAATACTAAGAGATTCAAAAAAAAGCTATTAGAACTAATAAATGAAATTAGCAAGATTTCATAATGTATATCAACAATAAAACCATTTATTTATATACTTTTATACTAGGAGCAAGTAGCAAAATAAAAATTCACAATAGCATCGAAAAATACTTAGAAATAAATTTTAATAAAAGATAACCAGAAGTTAAGAGTTGAAGTGGAAAACTACAAAATAATTGCAAAGGGGCATTAAGTAAAACAAATAAATGGGATGTTATTAAGATGAAAATACTCTCCAAATTGACTTACAGATCTAATATAGTCTGAATGGGGGACATATGAAGAACCTATTCTTGAGACCATCTCAGAACATCTTATAGATACTATCCTTCCAATCACACACCGATATAAACTGTTCTGTGGTAGAACTGAGACTTTGAGGGTAGCAGCAGCACTGGTGTCCTCTAAAACACTGATAAAAAGCTCTAAAAGAAGTAGTAACTTTTTGCATTCCTTGGCTAATCCTCACTTGAGCATCCATAAGTAGTTGTAATCATAATTATAAATAATATTTGAATAGCTTTTTCTAATTTACAGATAACATACATAGGCATTATTTTATTTGATGGTTGTGTATACTACTTGCCATGATTCTTCTGAGTATTCACCTGGAGCTATGTGAATATGTAGCCCATCTGCAGTTATGTACATAATAGATTATAAAAACACATAAAAGTATAGTAATTGTCAAGACAAGTATTTCTTTTGAATTTATTACTTATTTCAGCAATAGGTTCTGTGCTAGAAACAGTGTTGGGCAAAACCTGACTTTCTTCCTTTTTTCAAGGAGATTATAGTCTTGCTAGAGTACTAAAAATATGTAATCACAATTAAATATATTTCTAAAGGAGTTAGAGTAGTAAAAGTAGCATTTTTCTGAGAAAATAAAACTCTAAGATTTAAAGATGATTTGAAGTTAATTGGAAAAAGAGAACAGGAAAGTATAATCTGCCCAGAGAGAACACTTACAAAAGCTCTGCAGTAAAGGTGGTCAACATAGTGTTATGAAATTGATAGAAGGCCACAGTGCCTGAAGCATGATAAGGCAGAGGAGCATAAGCAAAAGGAATAACAATCCACCTAGGAATTTATATTATAAAGTCCCCTTCCCCCTTATCCAAGAGTGATGGTAGAATCATTGAAGATTTTAAATATGAGAAACACTTGACTGGAGCTGTGTTTCAGGGAAAAACAATCAATGCTAGATGGGTTATAAAGAAGGAAATAAATGGGGAGAGAAGTAGTTAGAAGTATAGAACTATAAGAAAGATTGCATTAGCCCAATAATATTTGACTGTAGTGGTACTAGGATGGAGAGAAGAGCTAATGAAGAGATATTTAAAAGTGGTCAAGCCAAGAGATAAAGTGTTTTTAGGAGATAGAAAGAATAGGAAGTAACATATGCTTGGATTTCAGTGATGTGATGGAGATTGACAATAGTGAAATGCACCCAATTGAGTAGGGAGGTGTCTCAAAGTAATCATCCAACAGAGACAATGGGACTGTTTCATTGAGCAAGATAAGCTAAACCGCATCAGAAATCAATGCTCCTAAGCAAACTTCAAAATAAGGATCACTTCATTATTTTTATCTTGCACTAGCCTCTTCTTTCTATTTTGTCGACCCTGTTGGTGACTATTAGAAGTCAAAAACACTGAACTTATTTCCTACCAGTAAAAGTGTATTTCCTACACTTTTCCTCAGCAGAAAGTCGGTTTAATGAAGACAAATAATTTTTCGATCTTATTTGCTTAACTATCCTCAACCTCTAAACCAAAGCCTGCCCTATAAGATGTACTCAGTAAAAATCTGCCAAAGATGACTACTCTTTGAATGTGTCCTCATTTACTACTTTACATTCTTATCTGCTCCCAGATAAAAGCGGAAGTGAGACAGTAAGACAGCTCACTAAAGTTGGGATTTCTTTTATAGATAGTTCATTGTGTATGTAAACATAACAATTTTTGGTATGTTTACCCTGCAACTTTACTGAATTTGTTTATTCTCATGGTTTTGTTTGCTTATATTAATCTTTAGGTTTTTTTTTAAAATATAAGATCATGTCATCTGCAAATCAAGGACAGTTTTACTTCTTCCTTTTCAGTTTGAACTTATTTTTTTCTTTGCCTAGCTCCTCTGGCTAGTACTTCAAGTACAATGCTGAATACAGGTGTTTAGAGTAGGTATCCTTGCCTTGTTCCTGATCTTAGAGGAAAACTTTCAGAACATACAATGGGGAAAGACAGTTTTCAACAAATGGTGCTGGAAAATTTGAATATCCACATACAAAGAATGAAATTAGAAAAAATAATAAAAGTAATAATAAAAAAGAATGAAAAAAGAATGAACTTGGACCCTCATCTTACTCCATATACAAAAATCAACTCAAAAATGGGTTACGGGTAACCTGGAGGACAGTGGGAGAAGGAAAGTAAATGGGAAGTAGGGTAATCCAGGGAGAGAAATGAAACAACAGAGACTTTGGACACAGAAACAAACTGAGGGACTTGGAGGGAGGGGGATAGAGGGATGGGAGAGCCTGGTGGTGGGTACTGGGGACACCTAAAGTGTGGAGCACTGGGTGTGGGGAATGGGGAATGAATCTTGGAACACTGGAAAAAAAAATTAAGTAACAATAAAAATAAATAAATAAAAATTAAAAAAATGGGTTACAGACTTAAATATAAAACCTGGAACAATAAAACTCCTAAAATAAAATGGCATATGGGAGAATCTTCAGTGGATGGCATGGATATGACACCAAAGGACAGAAAACAAAAGAAAATATACAAGTGGGATTATATCAAACTGAAGTTTTGGCACTACAAAGGAAGAAACCAGTAGAGTGAAAAGACAAACTACAGAATGGAAGAAAATATTAATCTGATAAGGATTCAATCTCCAAATTATATAAGACATTCCTACAATTTGATATCAGGGGGAAAAAAGAATAACCTGATTTAAAAATGGACTAAGAACTGGAGTAGATATTTCCCCACAAAGAAGACATGAAAATGCCCATTAGGCCTATAGAAAAATATTGATACCACTAATCATCATGGAAATATTAATCAAAACCACAATGAGATATCCTCACAGCTGTAAGAATGGCTATTAATAAGAAAAAAGGACAGTAAGTATTGGTGAGGAAGTGGAGAAATTGGAACATTTGCACTCTGTTGGTTGGAATATAAAATGGTACAGCTGCTACCGAAAACAATACAGAGATTCCTGAAAAAGTTAAAACTACCATATCATCTAACTATCCCATTTCTGGACATTTATTTAAAATAATTAAAATCAGGATCTCTAGAGATATTAGCTCTTCTATGTTCATTGCAGCACTATTCACAGTAGCCAAGAAGTGGAATAACTCAAGGGTCTGCTCACCAATGAATAAATAAAGAAAATGTGGCGTATACATACAATGGAATAATATTTAGCCTTGAAACAGGAGAAAACTCTGCATTATGCAACAAACTGAACGAACTTTGAAGATATGCTCCATGATCTGCTAGTCACACAAAGACAAATAATACGACTCCACTTGCATGAAGCATCTAAACTAGTCAAATTCATAGAATCGATGAGTGGAATGATGGGTACCAGGGGCTCGAGAAGGGGAAGTGAGCAGTTACTAATCAGTGGGCATAAAGGTTCAGTTAAACAAGGTATGTTCTAGTGATCTGTATAGCATTGTACCTATAGTCAAAAATACTGTATGGTAATGCAGACTTAATTTTTAAAGAGGATAGATCTCTTGTTAAGTGTTTTTACCACAGTAAAACAACTTTTCAAAAAATGAGAAAGACACTCTCTTTTTTTTTAGGGGAACATACATTTTTATTTATAAATGTTTAAATATTTATTTTAGGATATTTCAATCAAACTTAAAGAATTATCACAAGAATTCATATATATATACTCTCTATCATACCACTTTTACATATATTTTCTATCACAGAAGTTTTTCTTTGCTTTTTTTTTTTTTTATTGTTACTTAAATTTTTTTTCCGGTGTTCCAAGATTCATTCCCCATTCTCCACACCCAGTGCTCCACGCTTTAGGTGTGCCTGGTACCCACCACCAGGCTCTCCCATCCCTCCACCCCCCTCCTTCCAAGTCCCTCAGCTTGTTTCTGTGTCCAAAATCTCTGTTGTTTCATTTCCCTCCCTAGATTACCCTACTTCCCATTTACTTTCCTTCTCCCACTGTCCTCCAGGTTACCCCTCATGCACCGCAAGTAAGTGAAACCATGCGATACTTGACTTTCTCTTCTTGGCTTATTTCACTCAGCATAATCTCTTCCAGTCCAGTCCATGTTGCTACAAAAGTTGGATATTCATCCT
>PITA01011095.1:0-17179 GCA_004023965.1 Spilogale gracilis
TTTTTTTTTTTAAATAATACCTTGCCTTGGGGCAACTGTCTTACTTCACATACAAATTTCATTTTATTTTATTTATCTTATTATTATTTAAAGATTTTATTTATTTATTAACAGAGAGAGAGAGATCACCAGTAGACAGAGAGGCAGGCAGAGAGAGAGGAGGAAGCAGGCTCCCTGCTGAGCAGAGAGCCCGATGCGGGCCTTGATCCCAGGACCGTGAGATCATGACCTGAGCTGAAGGCAGAGGCTTTAACCCACTGAGCCACCCAGGCGCCCCTGTACAAAGCATTTTCACAAAATCCTTCTGATTACACAATTCAACCATGGTTTCTATTAGCCCCTGAACATTGACTTTCCATGGATCATTTGCAAGAGAGGGCCTAGAACATTCTGGCCATCAGTTTTCTCTGTGAAGAACGGTATGGCGAATGGCCTCTAATCTTTCAGGTTCTTCTCTAAATTTGGTAGGAACTTCTCAAAATGGAGGGAAAGGTAAATTATTTTATAATTTAAAATATCTGCTGCTGTTCAGGGGACACAAATTGTGTCTGTGTGACTGTCTGTCAGTGTGGGGACTGGAGTCGTCCTAGCAAACACCTACAAAAGACATTGCATAGAAATGCCTGAAGCTGGTGGCACCTGGGTGGCTCAGTTGGTTGAGCAAGTGCCTTCGGCTCAGGTCATGATCCCGGAGACCCAGGATCGAGCCCCACATCGGGTGCCCTGCTCGGCGGGGGGGCCTGCTTCTTCCTCTCTAGCTCCCCCTGCTTGTGTTCCCTCTCTGGTTGTGTTTCTCTCTGTCAGATAAATAAAATCTAAAAAAAAAAAAAAAAGAAATGCCTGAAGCTGGCAGAGACTGATGGGAGAGCCCTAGAAAGTAGGAACAAAACAAGTTTTACTGCCAGTCTTTGGTGACTTTTAAAAATTCATTTCCTGCCTTTCAGCATTATTATAAGTAACTAGTGTTAAAATTAATAGAGGGAAACCTCACCAGCATGGAGCTAAGAGGTTTGGAAAGAAGAGCTCTCGCATCCTACCATTCCTGGTAATCGGTTGCAGAACCAACAGGAGACTATCCCTTGCTCAGGGATAGGACATTTCAAGCAGGAGTAAGGCTTCCTCCTCCCCCCAGCAACAGCCCCACAAATAAGAGACAGTCACAACTCAGCCAATGAAAAACCATTATATTTCCAGCACCAAGTTTACTCCAATGGACTTTTTGTTTTCAACAGCCATCCCAACTCCCCACTTTTCTCTCTAAAAGATCATTCTTCTTTGTTCCAGGGACTTGCCATATGCTTGCCCCAGGTTGGAATTTTTTGATACTCCCAATAAACCCATCTTTTGATGGTAAAATAATGGCAATTTAATATTTATTTTTAACTTTTTTTTGCAATTTATTTTTAAGGTTAACACCTGCATACTTTAAACCCTGAGATTAGACCACAGGGCTGTCTGTAATCTGGTTGGGAAAGGAAAATTAAAATAGGCAAATGGGGCCAGATTCTGAGAAGGGGAATTTACATTAGATGTGGACATTCATTTTCATCTTAAGTCTAATTTCTGTTTTCCTTTTTTTTTTATTTCAAGGGAATCCCACTATATTAATAATTGAGAACACTCTATACATTTTTTCATTAAAATATAATCAATTTAAAGTCCCCATCATCTGGCAATGATGAATATTATCTTATTAATCTCAACAGTGACTCAACCAATAATCCTTTCCTGGGAACACAAGAAGCAACTTTCCAGGCTTAGACCATTGAACCAAGAGATATCCCTGGAGAAGAAATAAATAGTGCATCCTCCATGACCTAAAATTTGACTCCCCAAAATAAAACAGCAAAGGCCTTCATTGCACAGGTAGTAAAGACAGTGAAGAGAAAACGGTTAACTTCAAGTCTCCCAGAAAAATGTGAGACACCTTCTCACAAATCTGTGACATGGGGCAGGCACTACTGTAATGAGACTTTTCCAGAACTAACAAAGGTTAAGATTACAAGTGTCCTTTATTAGCTGGGACCTCTTATAACACACTCCTTTGTGAGCTGGCATAGGCAGACAGTGGGAATACTGCTTGTAACTGTGAGTCTCAGAAGCCCACTCTATGGGACAAGACACCAAAGTGCACCTTGATAAGTGAACACTTGGGGTGTGGAGACCAGAAAGAATATTCTCACTAGTCACAAAGTCAAGCTCTTAGGACATAGAAAAGACAAAAGGAAAAACTGTGGCCATCTTTGGATGGAAATGGATCTCTCAAGCCAAGAGAACTCTACCAACATCACCAGAGTCCTTACAGCCAAGGATCTAGTTGCACAAATATTTTCTCCTGCTCACCTAAATTTGGCCCCTGTAGGAAGAGATCCAGTAGCTGATGTGGTGGTGAGAATTCTTACCTCCTGCCAGCTTTTGTCGGATCTCCCATCATCTCTCAGCTGCAGCAGCGTCTAGCCTGTTAGTGTGTATCCTGCCAACTCTGCCAGCTGTGGAGGAGGAAAAAGTATGCTCTGCCCTTCAAGATTCTCCAGGTGATCTAAGAATTAAATTGACAAGACAGATTAACAGGAGAAAAACAGAAAGTTTAATCCCATGCCCAGAAAGGCCTGACACTAACAGTGAGATCCAAGGAAACCACCAAGGTGGACAGCTATGAAACTTTTTTAGACATAGAAATAATATATCTGTGGTGAAGAGTTGACAGTACAAAGAAAACTTATAATTTCTTTAAAATTGAAGCTTGCAAATATAACAGAATTTGAGTTGGGGTAGTAAAATTAGTAAAAGTAACAAGGAGTTTATCCAGCCATCTTAGCTCTGAATTCCAGATCTCTGGTGATACTGATGTCTCTTTACCACTGACATGGGAGATTATTTTTTGCTTTGTGGAGACAAAGTGAAGTCAGGGTATTATACTTGCACTGGGTGTTTATAAGGGACTTTAACTCAAAATATATCAATATGCTGAGGTTGCATGTTTTGTGGTAGCCTGCCCTTGACTCCCAAATGTGCATTTGTGGAAGTTAGGACTTGGGTTTAGGCAGATGCACTGAACTTCCAGTAGCCCACCCCCATGACCTAGCCTCTCCCGACTGTTGCCAAGTTCTAGATTCCCAGCTCCCCTGAACTGTGCTGTCAAGGTACCTGGAGTTGGAAGCCCTTCAGCCAGCCTCCAGAAGCC
This sequence comes from Spilogale gracilis, assembly GCA_004023965.1. Classification (NCBI taxonomy): domain Eukaryota; kingdom Metazoa; phylum Chordata; class Mammalia; order Carnivora; family Mephitidae; genus Spilogale; species Spilogale gracilis. The sequence continues at coordinate 3,185 of PITA01011095.1, forward strand.
AAGGCCCAGCAGGCCAGGGTAGCTAGGTCTTGACCCCAAATACCTGCATAGGTTCAGTGTGGGAGGTACCACCCCCAAACATCACCCTGGGGCAGTAACTACAAATTGGAGACAGTCCCTTGCCATTTGGACTTGCTGCCTGTGAGGTTCCAGAGCTTTTCCAGAAAACAGGTCTCCAGGAATCTCTTATTAGAGGATACTCTGGCCAGCCCTCTCAGCCCTGCCCTGCCAGGGCTGTCCAGTCATCCAGAGCTCTGCCTTCAAAGGCGTTATTGCTTATTGGGTAGGCTAGGGTTTGTGGGTCCTCATACACCTTTTCTCTGTGAAATGAGTTAAGGAAACCTCATTTAAAATGGAGTCAGGGAGCACCTGGGTGGCTAAATCTGTTAAGCGTTAAGCCTCTGCTTTGGCCCAGGTCATGATCCCAGGGTCCTGGGATCGAGTCCCGCATCAGGCTCCCTGCTCAGGGGAGAGTCTGTATCTCATTCTCCCCTTGCCCCTCCCTCCTCACTGCTCATGCATGTTCTCTCTCTCTCTCATGTACACACACTCTCTCTCCCCCTCACAAATAAATAGAATCTAGATAATAAATAAATAAGTAAATGGTGTCAGGAAGCCTGGAATGGGGGAGCTCCCAGGCACCTGCCACTCCTTGCAGCTGTAGAACCAGCACAAGGAGGAATTGAATTCTTATCTTGACACTGTAAGATATCTTTATAGGAATTTTATCTCCTGCTTTTAAGAAAAAGAAGATCCCATTCAGCCCCAGCTAACAAGAACTAACCCTGGCTTGCAGCCAGTGAGAAATTGTTGCAACCTCAAATTCTTATTCTTCAATGAACTTTTCTTCAAACAGCCCCCCAACTTTTCTCCTAAAACTTAATAAAAGCTGACCTTCCTTTTGTCTCTTTGGACTTGTCATAGGTTTGCCATAGTTTGCTTTTCCCAAATTGCAATTTCTCTATTCCTGGAAACTCATTTTGCTGATAAGATAACGGGCTGTGAGTCCCTTTTAGGTTTTGAGCTCTGCTCTCTTTCTATTGTGTGCTCTCTGGGTTTATCTGGGATTGGTTTTGTTTTTATGAAGGCATCACCCTTCCTGGTGAGTAGGGTTTTGTTTCTGTTGTTTGAAGCTTCCTGGTAAGTTACTCATTGAATTCAAAAGGGAGGAAAACATGTGATTCACAGTCCTTCAGAAGAGCTGTTCAAAAATAAGGCCTCTCACAGTTAAGATGTCCTAGGGAATCCAAAGGCAGTTAACTTCCACCTGGCTTTTTAATCAACATCTTGTGCCCTTCTTGAAAAATGCATAAACTTTGATGGAATGGTAATGGCCATCCTTGGAAACTTTTACATAAATCCACCTTAAGGAGCCCCCTTAAAAGAGATAACTTGCAAACCTCAGAAAGACAATAAACACATTCTTTGATGTGCAGAATCTTCTAGAGAAAATGACTTTTAAAAAGTTCTGAAAGGATCCTTACAGTATGTGAATAAATAAAAACTTTAATAAAGACTTTGTCCACCTCGGCAGGGAACATTAACTTAGTTCACCTGCACAAATTGGATCCCATTAAATTGGACCCTTAAATAATGCAGGGGTTAGGGACACCAACCCTAGTCAAAAAGTCATGTATGACATTTGACTCCCCCCAAACTTAACTAACTACTAATAGCCTACTGTTGATGATGTAGGAAAGATTTTGGGGGTTTGGAGCCCAAGGCCAAGAAAGAATTCTTGAGACATCTTCGATGTGAAAAAGTGGTTCTATTAAAGCACGGGGATAGGACCCAGGGGCAGAAACAGCTGCACTGGGGTCACAAAGAGTGACTGATTACATACTTTCAAGTTGGGAGCGGGTTGGGGATAGCATTGTCTCTAAGGAATTTTGGAAGCAAAATTGAGAGGGCTAGCTATTGTTAGGAAAAGGTCATTTATTACTGTCTAATAAAACCTGCATCATGAGACCCTTTAGCTGTACATCGGTGAGTCATGAGCTTAGGGGCTGATTGCCGACATGGTATCTTGGGGGGAGAGAGGAATTTTCCAAAGGAGTTTTTATATGTTAAAGTAGACTCACAGAATCCTACGGATTGGGCTAAGATTGTCTTTCGCCCTTAGCAAAATTTTAATGGCAGTTGAGTTTCTAGAAGAATGTCACTCTGGCTGTTTCAAGGGCTTGTCAGGGGATTGGGAGTAGGAAGGAAAGTTAATTTTTCTTTGCCTTTGTTTCTCACATCATTGACTTACCAATAACATACTCAGTCAATTAACAAATTTTGTATATGTTATATAAGGTGTTCTTACAAAAAGTGAGAGAAAAGAAAATACCATTACATAAATCACAAGGAAGATAAAATACATTTATAGGAGTGCCTGGGTGGCTCAGTTGGTTAAGGGTCTGCCTTCCGCTCTTGTCCTGATCCCAGGGTCCTGGAATTGAGTCCTGCATCAGGCTCCCTGCTCAGGGGGAAGCCTGCTTCTCTCTCTCCCTGCTGCCTCTGTCAAAGAAGTAAAATCTTAAAAAAGAGAGAGAGAGAGAGAGAGAGAGAGAGAGAAAGAAAGAAAAGAAAAGTAAATTAAAAGAATAAAAGAAAACACATTTGTAATACTGATGAGGGAACAGAGGGCCGACTAAAAACAAATCCTAAGCTGAAACCCTGGAACCACCCTCCACCCCACCCCCCTTCTGGGTGGGACATGTGTGACATTCTCTCAGGAAGCTCTCAACTACTGTAACGTCTTGCTAGAGGGAAATATGACCTTGACTTGACCAGGCCAGGCCTCCTGATCTCCTAGGTGCTCTTTAGCCAGTGAAAGTTCTTTTGAAAACCTTTTTCCTTACCTCCTCCAACCCCATCGTATGTAATCAATTGCTCCTCACAACCCCGGGGCAACTCTTTCTGCCCTTGGGCCTGGTTGCCTTACTTTGTACTTTAATAACACCACCTTTTTCCACCAAAGATGTCTCTAGAATTCTTTCTTGGCCCTGGGCTCTGGACTTACCCCAGTGAACCTCACTTATATTCCCAAACCACATCAATACTATGTTGTACGTATTGGGGGAAAAAATCCCCATGTAAGGGAACCTGCACAGTTGCAATCCACATTGTTCAAGATTCATTTTCTCTTGAGTTTTGTACCTCAGACATGGCTAAAATGTCTAAATAAAAGCTACAATATATCTGAATCTACAGATGATACATGTCTATGCTATATGCTAAAGATACGGGATATTTTTCTACCTCCAGACAGTATTACCAAAGTTAATTAGTAAAGAGCTCAATTATATTGGTTTAAAGAAAATTAAGCATTTATATAAAATATACTTTCAGAAACATATAAACTGACTCCAATGTTTTTCAAGTTCATATAATCGGAGGTAATCTCTGATAAATTGGCAGTTTAAGTTTATTGGTTTAATTTTTTCTTTTAAGATTTTTATTTATTTATTTGAGAGAGTGAGCACAAGCCAGGAGAAAGGCTGAGAGAGAAGCAGGTTCCTTGCTGAGCAGGGAGCCCGATGCAAGCCTTGATCCTAGGACCCTGAAATTATGACCTGAGCCAAAGGCAGATGCTTACTGACTGAGACACCCAGGTGCCCCTCTGTTCGTTTAATGTTTTAAAAAGGCTTGTCTTCAGCTTTCTTAGCCTTAAATATAATGCAGATAAACAACTCTTTCTAACTGAGTCTACTAATCAGCCCAGATTCTTTACATTACAAAATTTGTGGGATGCCTGGGTGGCTCTGTTGGTTAAGCATGTGCGATCTGCTAGGGTCATGATCCCAGTGTCCTGGGATAGAGCCCTGCATGGGGCTCCCTGCTCAACCAGGAGCCTGCTTCTCCCTCTCCTCTCCCTATCACCCTGTCTACTTGTGCTGTGTCAAGTAAAAAAAAAAAAAAATCCAAAATCTGTCAACTTCTTGTTTTTCAAACTATAGTCACAAGCTGTTGATGAATTATGATTAACATTTATATAAGCAGAAGAAACATATTGTCATTGCCTACATATAGATATTTTATAATTTATAAATGGATTGGGTGTAGAGTATCTATATATAAACAAAGTAATTTCATAAATCCTATAAAATGCAAAAGTAATGCATGCTGTATACTGGAAATAGGAAATAATGTTAATTACACTTATTTCAGTTACTTATACATATACAAACACACACATGCGCACTTGCACGCACATGTACCAGGCCATAAAACACTCTTACTGCAGAATGACCCAGCGTGTCTGAAAGCCACTGCTCTTACAGTAAATTGTGCACCAAAAAGGTCTGTGGCCAACTGAAAAGGCCAGTATAGGAACAACCACTGTTTCTGTTTTGTGCACACACAGCGGTAACTCCTCAAGACCAAGCTGTGATCACTGTCCAACAGGCTCAGGCTTCATTGTCAGGCGGCAAACTATTTGAAAGAACCTCCTCCATTTCTTATTACTGCTTACAAAGCTGTTCATTCTGGTGGGGGCTTCCCAGGTATTGATCATTCTGCCTTCAGTTTAGAAGCCGTTCTTCAAATCCTTATTCTCCCCACTTAACTTAGAGCAACCCTCTTCCTCAATAATGAGGGGATACTGTTCCAAGCCCATCTGTCTTCCCCAGTCTCGCAGGGACAGGGCAGGATGAGCCCACAGATCTAGGAAACCTTGTGCTGTCACTTCCAAAAAATGTATGGTTTCGTTACATTATAGAGGAGTTTGTATTCATTAAATGTTATGCATAAGCAATCACACTATCTTCTAAGAGTAAATCTGGAATTATTTTGTGACAACTGCCTTACACTTCTTTTCAGGAAAGCTTTATAAGCTTTTGAAATTGAGAAAATAACACTTAAACTAATAAAGATAAAATTATCAGCAGAAGCGTTTTTTTCCCCACAAATATACTCTAAGAATGAAAAATCAAATGACTATACGAAAATACATAAGAAAGATAGAATGTGGTGAGGTTTTTTATTTTTTTTTATTTTTGGAGGGGAAAGTGGTAAGGAAACGTATGAAGAACATGGTGGTTTGTTTTGAAGGAAAAAATATAATTTTTTATAAATAAAATGATTGTTCTGGAATAAGGAAAAAGACAAGTGAAACCTAAATAGACACAGAAAATTGTTGGAAGTTTCACGGAAAAGAAATTCTATGTAAAGTCAGGCTGGCTGAAAACTGAATTGTTATTATAAGAATTTTAAAACTGACCCTTAATACCAATAATGTACTTTTATAAAACTAACTCTCTTATGTGTTAAAAGGGCAAAGCTTTCTTGGACTGTTGGTCTGCTTTTGAAAAGATATTATGAATGATTTTATCTTTTAAAGTAACCTACTTGGAAGCAAAGATTTTATGTTTTATCAAAATAAGTTCCTGAACTTCATGTTATCTTTATCATCAAGCAAACTGAGTCTTCAGGAGATTAAGAAAGCGAAGTTTTGCTTACAACCACATGCCCCCCCCCCTTTTTAATGAAGATTTATTTGAGAGTGAGAGAAAGCAAGAGAACAGAGGGAGAGTGGGAGGGAGTAGCAGACCCCCACTGAGCAGGGGACCCCAGTGCAAGGCCTCATCCCAGGACCCTGAGATCATGACCTGAGCGGAAGACAGATGCTTAACAACCTAAGCCACTCAGGTTCCAGACCCTTTGTATTTGCCTTTGACATCCTTTATTGTTGCTTTGCTTGAGTAGATGATTAACTGTTGTTTCATAATGATCTGGGATCCTATTTGGTCAAGTGTCCAAAACCTGTCGATTTTTTTGTTTATAAATTTCCAAAAAATCAAATTCTAAGTAGTCAATAGTGTTTTTGACCTAAAAGTAATTGATAAATTTTAAAGGGTCCCTGACACTTTTCAAAAGATTTGTTCCCTTTCCTTTTAAAGATGTTTTAAGGATTTTATTTATTTATTTGGCAGAGAGAAACATAGCCAGAGCGGGAACACAAGCAGAGGGACTGAGAGAGGGAGAAGCAGGCTTCCCGCAAGCAGGGAGCCCAATGTGGGGCTCGATCCCGGGTCTCCAGGATCATGACCTGAGCCGAAGGCAGTTGCTTAACCAACTGAGCCACTCAGGTGCCCCTCCCTTTCCTTTTAAAAAGGGAGAGGTTTTACTAATTAGGATTAGTTGGCATGTTAAATTACATGGGAAGTATTGAAAAATGAGAAGTGGTAGTAGGCTTTGTGTTGGATTTGTGTGGGTATACATTATAAGTGTCCTAGGAATTACCAAAAAAAAAAAAAATCCTACAATTTGCTTATGTCCTGGTATAATGTTACCAGTCCCAATCTCATTACTATCTTGAGATTTTGAGTGTCACAGAAATAACTGAATCTCCTTGTCAAATACATCATAATGAACGCTCACCAGCTCTCTAACCATTGGTATTGTTGTTATGTCTTTTGTCATTTATGCCTAGTTATTAAGTGCATCATCTTCAAAGTCATGAGAAAGACTTTGACAAGTACTCTAGAATGCAGGATTGAGAAACTTAAGATCGTAACACTGAACAGAAAAATTTCTAAAACTTTTTTTTTTTTTAAGATTTTATTTATTAGAGAGAAACACAGCCAGAGAGGGAACACAAGCAGGGAGAGTGAGAGAGGGAGAAGCAGGCTTCCCACCTAGCAGGAAGCCCTATGTGGGGCTTGATCCCGGGTCTCTGGGATCATGACCTGAGCCGAAGGCAGTCGCTTAACCAACTGAGCCACCCAGGCGCCCCAAAAATTCTAAAACTTTTAATGAAAACTGGTTGCTTTAATGCTTTGTTTTCAGACTTCAAAAACTACTTTTCTCCTCTCCTTTAAGCTAGCCATAATTTATAGCAATTTGGTAAAATGTTCCAATTTTAGTATATGTGCTGTTAAAGTGAGCACACGATTTGGTATATTTTTACCATGAAGGTTGAAGCATTTATCTTTTTCTTCCTGATCCCTCCAGAATTCTGAAACTCTTGTTAAATATTTTTTTCATGACAATGTACATTTTTGCATAAATTCAATAAGAATCTGTTTTCTTTAAAGAGAGAGAGAGAGAGAATCTGCTTTTCTTGCAACAAAACTCTCAATGCACCTAGCCCTTGCTTCTTTGACCCACGGCTGATGAGATATTCTCAAATACAGTAATGGCCTAATTGCTTCTCTTAAAATATCCATGCTTATAGTAGAGCACATTTTTAAAAAAATGTATTGTTAGTTGCCATACAGTACATCATTAGTTTTTGGTGAAGTATTCCATGATTCATTGTTTGTGTATAACATCCAGTACATTCTTTTCATGGGATGCTCCCAGGAGATGAAGACCTTAAATGTTACACCACTGCAACTTGGGGACTTCACCTATTGGAAAAGCCATCTGTACAAAGACTCTCTTGCATTCCTTTGGAAAGATCCCATCAAGCACTGTTAACCAACCCCTGTACAGCCAAACACCAAGGAATAGACACTTGGATTCATGTGTTATATCTAAAGAAAGCACCAAACCCATTCTGGACCTGCACACCTACCGGTGACCTGAAAGTAAAGATTTCTAGGAACTGATGCAAGTGACAGCTGAAGGAGATCGCTTTGTCTATAATAACAAGCCCAGGCCTTTATACCTTTTTCCCGTTGCTTTTTACTTTGTCCCCCCAACCTCTGCTGCCCCCCCCTCCCGCGACAGATGCCACCTTCTCTTGGAGAGGTCATGGTCTTCTTCACGTTTCTTAGTGTATTGCAAAAGTGGTAGTAAACCTTTCTGACTGTTGGATCTGTCATCAGAGACCCCATTCTGCTCTCAATGTCAGAAACCACTTGGTCTTACTTGTAACTAATTTCTCTTTAGTTCCAAATACCACTTACCCACAAGCCTATGGCTAGTACCCATGTGGTTTAGGTTGTTAAGATCTGGTGTTTCCCTTTCTTGTTTCAACCTTTCCCCAGTTAGAACTGTGCTAAATAAACATTTCCACATTTGTTAATTAAACAATGCTTGCCCTCCATCTATTTTTCCTTTTCTAAATATGATCTGTTCCCCTACACCCTAAGAAAATACAACAGAGTTTATACCTTTTTGTGAGGTTTTTCAAAAAGACCCCTTTAGGAAGGGATCACCCCTCACAGAATGTCATCCCAACTCTTCTGACCCATGGCTTCCAAAGGACAGTCAGGAAACTCCAGCTAATAAATCTATCAATAACCAGACTTTGCTGCATCCTCTGTGCTCCACTTGGGTTTATTTTTGTTTGCAGCAGACAGTGTTTCCCAGGGAAACAAACGCTTAATGGCTGGTGAATTGGAGGTCACTGTTTTGGGGCATTTAGCAGTCCCTGGTAACGTCTGTAACAGACCAGAAGCCTCCCACAGCCTGCCTGTCTGCCATAAAGAGGATCTTCCAGGAAGCACACACCATTCTGCACTTGGGGAGCCTTTCTCCCACCCGTGGATCTGAGTACATGCCAATGGATGCAGGATCAGAAAGCGCTTCCTAAACTTAGGAGACCTAGCTGACTCCACAACCGAAATAGGAACAGCCCTACAAGGACCACTTGACTTGCCGGTTAAAGTAATTTTGCATAATTGCATAGCCCTTGATTATTTACTTGCTCAACCAGGTGTTGGGCAATAGTGAGGACCTGTTGCACTTGGATAAATTCTCCTGGGCAGTAGAAACCCAGTTGCATAAAATTAGAGAATAAACACATTGGCTCTAACAAACTCCCCCTAATGATCCATGGTTTTTTATTTAGCTGGTTACCTCTTTGGTTTGGGCCCGCGGTTTTGATTATAGAAACTAGAGTCATTATATTGCTCTCTGTATTATTCTGCATAATCAATTTTAAACTTTATACCTATCGCCTGTCCAATCTCTGCATGAGCAATACACCAAGTCAGATGAAGTTGGCTCAGTGCTTTGAGATAACCTCCAATGGTCACACCCTGGAGAAGATACAGAATTTAGGTGCAAGTTGCCTCAAAGTTCTCCCTCATATCCTTGTTAGTTAGGGCAGCCTTGATGCTTTCCAACCAGTGCACTTTTCCTCCAACGGAGGACAGGACGACCAGGAAGTGTTCCTGGCACTAGCGGACAAAACCACTACATGCAGAGAACCTGACTCTTGACCAGCAATGCTTTCAGGAAAAGATCTGAATCAAGAGGGGAAATGTGAAAGTGAGTAAAGGAAACCTCATTGAAAACAGTCAGGAAGCCCTGAAGGGGGTTGCTCCCAGGCACGTATGACTCCTTGCAGCTGCAGAACCAGCAGAAGGAGGAAGAGAATGCTTATCTTGACAAGCAAGGACACTTTCACAAAAGAATTGTATCTCATGCTTCCCGGAGGAGCAAGATCTCTCCCGGCCCCAGCATACTACCCTAGCCGCTGCTTACAGTCAATGAGAAACCATCACAACCTCAAACTTGTTCTTCTCCAGTGAACTTCTGTTCCTAACAACCTCCCCATTTCCTCCTAAAACCCAACAGAAGCTGACCCTGTCTGTGTCATCTTCAGTCTTGCCTGTGGTTTGCCATAGTTTGCTTGACGTGAATTGCAATTCTTCCGCTATTTCCAAAGAAACTTATTTTTCTGGTAAAAGAACTGGCCATTTTAAAGTGTGACATCCCCCAAGGGCTGCTACTCTGAGCAGCCGCTTGAGACCAGTGCCCTTTCCCAGGCCCCTGGCTACCCTGAAGTACGTTGACCTCACGTGAGCAATCTGCACCCCGTCAGTGGGCTTGGGGCAGCGGAGGCCCAGCTCCAAACACCTGCCTGGGCTCAGAGTGGAGGGGGCCTGCCCATGAAAAGCAACCTGAAGCAGGAGTTGCAAATTGGCCACCATCAGTCCAGGTTTAGACTTGCCGCCCGAAAGGGTCCAGGCTTCAGCAACCAGGATTCCCCGGTCCTGAGCTGGAGGACAGATGCCTAGCTCGCCTGCCTAGCCCTGCTCTCCATTATCCTCCAGCTCAGCCTTCCTGCAGAATATGCACATTTGTGTCCTGAAGATCCTACAGACACAGCCTTTCCCAGCACTTGCCCTGTTTCAGGTGCCTGGCTTCCCGAGGCGGTGCGGCTCACGCATGTGCAGTACGCACCCTGTCAGCAAGCCTTGGTGGCTGGTTCCCTCTATCGCAGTGGACAGTGGGCTGGTGCCTAACTACCTCGTAGCCCCCCAGTTGGAGGACCCCACCCTCTCAAAATCTTTCTCAGGTGGCAGCTCAGAAATGGTGAGAGTCTACCCCTGGACCGGCTGCCTGATGGGGTCCTGGACTTCTTAAGGAGTCATGGTTCCTACTATCCTTACAGAAGGACACCTTGGCCAGTCTGCTAGCCCCATCTTCTAAAGGAAGTCCTAATTGCTCCACCTTTGCCTTCAAAAGGAACACATTTATGTAGGTTAGGGCTCAGAATTAGGCAGATGCCATGGGCCCCTAAGAGTCTGCCCTTGAGAGCTGGTCCCTCCTGACTCTTCCCTACCCCCAGTTCCTGGCCACCCTGAACTGGGCTGTGGGAACATGAGCATCTCCCATCTTCAGCTGGCCCGAGGCAGCTGGCAGCCACAGGTTGATCTACCTAGGGCTTGACCCCCAACCCCTGCACAGGTTTCATGTGGAGGGGCTCAATTTCAGGAATTACCTGAGGCAGCAGCAGCAGCAAAGTGACCACTATTAGCCCCATTTGGACTTACTGAGTGGGTTGGGACTTCTCTAGCCACTAGGGCTCCTAGGAATCTTTTTTTTAAAAAGGAGAGAGAGAGAGAGAGAGAGAGAGAGAGAGAGAGCAAGCACGAGTGCCAGCATGTGAGAATGGGGGACGGGAGAGGAGAGGGAGACTCTAAGCAGACTCCATCCCAGCAGAGTCCCCCCTGGGGGGGTTAGGTGAAGAGGGGGTTTGATCTCAGAACCCTGAGACCATGACCTGAGCCAAAATCAAGAATATGGTGCTTAACTGACTGTGCCCTGCCCCCAAGGACCCCCCCAGGAATCCCTTATTACATCATGCTCTGGCCAGCTCTCCTGGCCCTGTCCTGCAAAAGCAGTTCAGGAAGCTGCAGCTCTGTGTTCAGGATGGGTATTGTCCTCTGGGTAGCTTCAGGCTTTCTAGGATGCATACACCTTGTCCCCAAAGTCACTTTTCTGACCCAGCCTAGCAAGACCGGGTCCTGAAAGGCACTCCACACCCTTGCACCAGTCATCCCCTTCATCCAGTCAGAGGCAGCCACTGTTACCTACAGGGGTAGAGCTGCCGCCAGGCTGGGCACCTGCATGGGCTCCAGGGTGGAAAGGGGCCCACTCCTGAAAGTCACCCTGCAGTGGCACCTGCAAATGGGTACTGTGCAGTCCCCATGCGGACAACTGCCTCATGGAGTCCTGGGTGTCCCCAGGAACCGAGATACCCAGATGTCTTCCAGTGGAGGGTACCCTGACCTGCCGACTGAGATCCTCCCTGGGAAAGCAGATTGACATGCCACTGTTTGACAGCGCCCTGCCCTGGGGCCCGGGGCGCCCAGGTATGCGACGCTCATGCCTGTGCCATGTGCACCTTCTCAGCAGGCCTTTGAGAGGCCCGGCAGCCTTAGTGGAGCTTCAGCCACCCCCCCCCCCCATCACTGCAGAGCCTCCAGGGTGGAGGAAGCCTAGCCACTGAAAACCTTTTTGACCTGGCAGCATTAAACCAGAGGCTGTCAGTCCGAACATGGCCGGGACACACGCCAGGATCCAAGCTCTCCCAGCAATCAAGGCTCCCGGTGTGTCTTAGTTGAGGCTACCTTGGCCAGCCCACTGGGCTCCCAGCTGACAAGGCGGTCCGTCCACTTCCCTCCAGCTCTGCCTTCCCTGGGCGGGGCAATATGCACACCGGTGGAGGTGATTGCTTGGAAAAGGCAACTGCCAGAGTACCCAGACTAGCATGCTCCTGGGGACCTGCCTGTCCCCATACTCTCCTGTTCAGGCCTTTGCTACCTAAGCCGCTCACACACAACTGCAGGTAACCCACCAGCTACCCCTGGGCAGCTGGGGCCATCTAGGTCTCTGGAGCCTGGGCCTACCCCCACTATCCTCATTGCCTCAAGGTGGGGAAGAAGCCCACCCCGGGAAACGGCTCCGTGGCAGCAACTGAAATGGGCAGGCCCCCCACACGCTTACCTTCTGCCCGAGCTCCCGGAGTCTGCAACAGTCCACACTCTCCGGTGTCTGTTCTGGAGGATGTCTTAGCTCGCCCTCATCGCCCACCCCGGGGGCAAGGGTGTCCCGACTCTTCCAGATTCTTCCGGCTCTGCTTTCAGGGGCCATTTGTATCATCAGGCAGAGGTCAAGTAGTTCCCATAACCCCCTTCTGAGACCCAGTCTCTCCCAACATTGCTGCATTCCATGTCCTTTGGCGCCCTGACCTCCATGGCTCAGGCACATGCAGTTTACTCTGTCACCCGGCCTTGGGCTGCAGGAGTCACTCCAGATCTATGGAGCTCCGGCCGCCTGACTGGCCTCAGCGTGGAGACAGCCCTTTCCTAAAGCTTTCTGAGGCTGCAGCCTTAAACCGGCACCACTCAATTCTTATTTAGAAGAGGTGCCTGATGGGTTCCAGGTGTCAGCTATTGCAAACAGGTGTCTTTTATTGGAGGGTGCCCCGAGATCCCATCCAGCCCTGCCTTGTTCCGGGCAGTCCAGGTTGCCCTGGCTCCGCCATCAGAGGGGATTATAGGCATTTGTGTCAGTTAAGGCTTGTAGTTAGGCGGATGCCAAGCTCTTTAATAACCTGCTTGTCTGACCTGACCTCTCTCAACACTTGCCCTGGGCCAGGTCCCTCGCTACCCTGATCTAAGTGCCTGCGGCATGCACCGAATGCACCCTTTTGGCCATCCTCGGGCAGCCAGGGTCCTCCAGGTCTCTGGACCGAGGGCCATCTTCAACCACCCTAAGGGCAAGAGAAACCCGCCTCCTGAAAATCACAGCGAAGTGGTCACTAAAATGCATGACAGTTAGTTCCCACATGGACTGGCTGCCTGATGGGATCCTGGGCTCTGGGGCAAGCCAGGCTCCCAAATATCTCTTACTAAAGGGTGCTCCCCCCACCCCGGGCAAGGCAGTGCACTTTTTTTCCTATTCTGCCTCACAAGTACATGCTGCCTCAGTCAGAGGAGCGTGTGATTCATGATCTTGGGGTCCAAGTTTGAGCCCCCACACTGGGAGTGGAAGCTACTTAAAACAAACTTCAAATATGTGCAATTTTGTAGGTCAAGACTTGAAGTGAGGTAGATGCCAGTAAAAGATGAAATAGAGTTACTTAGGTCAAGGAGTTTTAAAGTGGAGTTTGGCAGCAGTTAAGTAGATGAGCCTTATGTCCTTATTGGTGGGACCATGAACTTCCTTTTTTTTTTTTTTTTTTAAGAATTTATTTGAGAGAGTGAGAGCGAGAGCCAGTGAGCAAGCATAAGCAGGGGGAGCGGCAGAGGGACAAGGAAGAGCAGACTGCCCTCTGAGCTGGGACCCCGGATGAGGGAGTCCTTCCCAGGACCCATGACCTGAGACAAACTGAAACACTTAACCCACTGAGCCCCCAGGCACTCCAGGACCATGAGCTTTTTTGGGCCAAGCTGCTCATATCCAATGACCCAGCCTGGACCCTTGCACATTACTACAGTAAGAGACTTTGCTTAGTGATAGCCTTCGCAACCCATTACAGTCAGTCAAGATACGAGTCATTGGATTCAGGGCCCATCCTAATCCAGTAATCTTAATTTATTATACCTGCAAAGACTCTATTTTCAAATAAAGTCATATTCTGAGGCTCTGGGTAGACATGAATTTGGGAGAGACATGATTCAATGCTGCAGATAGCCTTACTGATTTTTCCTTTCTCCTTAGGATCCAGCATGGCTCAGCAGGGCATTTTCATAGCCATCGTGGCCCCTGCCAGGGGAATCCGCCAGGCCTTTGGTTCTGGGGCCCCAGACTAGGAAACCTGCTCCAGACATCCTTCCTGAGGAGTTTCACCTACTTCCTCCTTCAGATTCCACACACCTATTC
>PITA01011095.1:17279-68545 GCA_004023965.1 Spilogale gracilis
GGTTCCTAGGTCCTTCCCCTTCATTTTTGGAAGACTTTTTATCTCTGGGCTCACTGCCACTGTCAGAAGCATCTCCTGATTTTGAATATCCAAGTGTATGGTCTTCCAAAAGCAGGACCACATGATTTCTTGTCTTTTCCTCCAATAATCACATCCTCTCCGCTCCCCTTAATATGCTCAACTCCCATGGGCCAGTCTAACATTGGTTGTCACAGCACATCTTAGCCATTCCTTAATCTCACCCTACCTCTGCCTGTATTCACAGCCGGCTCCTAGCTGTTGTCTCCCTCTTCTCCCTCTTCTCACTCTTCTCTCTGCCTGGCTTCACTTCCATGATTAGTCATTATAACCACTGCCTTGTGTAACTCTCCACTCCCACCCTGAACCACTCAGCATAACACAACTGCAGAAACACAACAACCATGCCAGCCGGGCTTCCTCTAAATGCATGACTTGAGCCCTAAGAGAACTCCTGGTTCTGTTGGGCAACCACACAGTTCCCTGGATGTTCACCCCTTCCTATGTAACCCTCTGGATAACATGCGTACTCTCCTAGATCACTAGTTTTTACACCTTCTTTTTTTTCTTCTAACTTCTGGTACCTCTCCCATCCTTCATCATTTCCATTTTCTTAAGAACAGAGAAGCAATATGAATAGAACACTATGGCTCTCACCACTATAGCTACTCACCACCTGCATCTGAGTTGATGTTCTGCCTTCCCTTCTGTTTCTGTGGGTGGGCTGTCCATGCTCTTAGGGGAGAACAGACCTTCACTTGTGCCCAAGATCAATAGTTATCAATCACCTAGTAAATATCAACTGTTGGATTATTCTCACCAGTACACAATATATACTTTGTCTAATTGAAAAAGAAACGAACCCGTCTTTCAGTTTCCTATCTCCTCCAGCTATTGCTCCATTTTTCCTGCTCCTTCGTGGCAGATACCTCAACATCCCTTCAGCTCCTCTCCTTCCCTTCTTTCTTGGACCCGACTCAAACTGCATCTCCCCCTACCGTGTACCAAACCTGTTCTTGTCAAGTTCATAATAACCTCCACATATTGGTTGATTCTCACATCTCACCTTTCTTGACTTATCAGGAGCTATGACACCGTAGTTCCTAAATGGTTTCCCTGCTTGTACCCACATCCTCCTATAGTCTATTTTCAACACAGAGGCCACAGTTATCTTTTCAATACCTAGATTATATTATTTTATTCCTCTACACAATAAATTCTGAATAAAAGCCAAAATCCAGACAATGTCTTAAAAGCCTCCCTGGACTGACCTCTCTAAAACTCTGGGAACTTCTCTTGCTGCTTACTCCTTGACCATTCCTCACCAGCCACTCTGGCTTTCCAGTTGTTCTTTCAACAAATCTGGGTATGCTGCTTCTCCCTCCTTTTTTTAGTAAGAAAACTAATTACTTTTTTAGCATACTAGATTTTGGTGAGTTGTTTCTGTACGACTTTTTTTTTTTTTTTAAGATTTTATTTATTTGAGGGAGAGAGTGAGCACAGAGGGAGAGCAGAGGGAGAAGAAGACTCTCTGCTAAGCAGAGAGTCTAAAGCAGGACTGGATCAAAGACCCCGAGATCAGGACTGGAGCAGAAGGCAGACTTTAACCAACTGAGTCACCCAGGCATCCCTCGTACAACTTTTGTAAACAGTATTTATTTTTTATTTTTTAAATTGACATACAATGTGTTATTTGTTTCAAGGGTACAGGTCTGTGATTCATCAGTCATACACAACACCTGGTGTTCACCACAACAAATACCCCCCTAGTGCCCATCACCAGTCACCCCAACCCCTACCCTGAGGTTGTTGGAGACCTGGGTGTGCTTTTCCTCAGAACATTTTTTCTTTCTTTCTTTCTTTCTTTCTTTCTTTCTTTCTTTCTTTCTTTCTTTCTTTCTTTCTTTCTTTCTTTCTTTCTTTTTTTTTTTTTAAAGATTTTATTTATTTGACAGAGAGAAACACAGCCAGAGAGGGAACACAAGCAGGGGGAGTGAGAGAGGGAGAAGCAGGCTTCCTGCGGAGCAGGGAGCCCGATGTGGGACTTGATCCTAGGTCTCCGGGATCATGACCTGAGCCGAAGGCAGTCGCTTAACCAACTGAGCCACCCAGGCGCCCCTCTCAGAACATTTTTTGCACGGATTTTGCTGGTCTGGAGGATTCTCACTATTATTATCTGTTCCTTCTTTTCCTTCCTCCTTTCTCATCTGTCTGTAGACTGTCATCCCTCAAAGGCTGGGAGGCTGGTCTCTTCATTTCCTACTGTTATCTCTCTCTAAGAACTGTGTCAGACACATAGTGGGCCCTCACCCAGTGTTTGATAGTTATGGTTCCTCTTCCAACATGTGGCATTGGCCTGGAATGCTCTTCCTCCCACCTGGAAATATTCATTTCTTCAGACTTTTTTTTTTTTTTGTGAAAAGTCTTTTTCCTTAGGCAGCTATTTTTCTCTATCACTCATACTGGTGATTTTAAATACACTTCACTACTGTAGCACACCTTAAGCCTTTATCATATTTAGCCTTTGTCATACTTAAACATTTTAACATTGACACAATAATATTTTCTTATATATACTCCCCATTCAAATTTCCCCAACTGTCGCAGTAATGTCTTTATGGCTTTAAAAAAATTTAAATCAAAGATTTAATCAAGGACCACCCCTTACCTTGTTTTAAAATTTTGCTTAGTTTTCAATGTTTCTATTACTAATTCATGCCCATAATTTCCAAGAGAAAAGTGCTTTTTCCCCCTCTTTCCCCCTTTTCCCTTGCCCTTTTCCCTCTCTCCCGGAGGTGTTCTTAGAGCCTAGGCACAGCTTTCTTCTGGCACTTCCTGCCACACCACCAGAGAATCGCCATCACCGCTCTCCTAGGCTGGATTCCATGTGTCCTAGACATCAGCTCCCTCTGTCTTAATTACTCCCTTGTTTTGGTAGAAAATGTCTTTCAGTAGCTCCTTGTGGAAGGGTGCATTGAAGTTCTTTGAGGACTTATGTGTCTGAAAAGACATATTCTACCTTTAAACTCAATTGAGAGTTTGGATGGTATAGAATTCTAGGTGTAAAAATAATTTGTCCTTAATATTTAAAAAGCATTATTCTATTGACTTCTGTTTCCAATGTGGTTTAGATAGCCAATATATTCTTATTACTCATTCTTTATACATAACTACTCCCCCAAGCCTTTTAAAATTGTTTTATCCCTTATTTCTAGAGTTATGCACTGACATGCCTTAGACGTTTTTTTTAAAGATTTATTTCTTTGAGAGAGAGAGACAGAGAGAGAGAGCAGATGGAGAAGGGCAGAGGGAGAGGGAGAAGCAGACTCCCCACTGAGGAGGAAGCCTGATGCAGGATTTGATTCCAGGAGCCAAAACCAAAAGTCAGATTCTTAATTGACTGAGTCACTCAAGGGCCTGTAGATTTTTTTTTTTTTAATCCAATAACTTGAATACTAAGTAGATGCTTTCAATCTGGAAATTCATTCCTTTTACTCATTTCTTTCAATCTGGGGAAATATTCTTTTATTATTTATTCAGTAATCTCCTCCTTTTGGTTTATTCTCATTTCTCATTCTAGAACTTAAATTAATCTCATGTTAGAGAGCCTAGATTTACCTCTTAATGTTCCTATCATTTTTGTCTTTTCTCTTTTCCTTTTTAAATAGGTAGTTTCCTTAAAATTGTCTTCTAATCTTTCTATTGAAATTATTTTTATCTAAGTTATTATATATTTAATTTTCATAACCCCTTTTTTTTTCTCTGATTGCTTCTTTCTTCTCTAAAAACCCCTTTAATATCACCTTATTTTTGTGTTATGGGTCCAACAACTTTTCTTCTTTTTCAAAAGATTCTAGTTTCTTGGAAAGTTTCTTTTCTTCTGTTTTCTGCAGTGCCTCTCTTTCTTCTAAGTTCTGCTCCCCCCCCCCCCAACCTGTTTTGATCTATGTCTCTTATGTTAGAAACTTTCCTTAAATGGTGATTCTTGGCGTTCTATCTGTATCTAAAAGTCAGGGTGTAAAAAACTAATTTTCTTGGGAAAGGGGAAGCCTGATGAGTGGGGAGCTTCACTGGAGGATTAATAAGCCGGGAGTGAGCCAATTTCGAGAAGGCTTGTTCCAGTGTTAGAGCACTGATGCACCCATTACTCTGGCTTTTGAGAGAGCAAATCAGCCTGGTCTGACAGCTATCTGGGAAATGAGTGGGCAAAGGGGATGGGAGCTCTTGCAGATAAGTATGTATATTCCCCCCAGTTTTCACCCCTAATTTTCCCAGGCCAGGACAGGGTGGGCACATTGGATTTCTGAGTACCCAGAGTTCTAGGGTAGATAACTTTCCTTCTCACTGTTTCCTTCTCTTGGTGCTTAGGTTTCAGTTTTTTCCTGGGCTAGTCACATTAAGCCATTGGGTTGCCACCTTCCTAAATACATGACCTGGTCTGCTCATCTTATCTTTCCTATTCTTTACTTCCTGTGCGTTTATAACTTTGTGTTTTAGCTTTCGCCGGGTGGGGGAGGGTAGGTTGGGAGACAGTAAAGATAAAGAACATTCAATTCTCCATCTCTTTCGGTGAATTAATAATTTGTTATTAAACTCTTTAGACAATCACTGCACGGTTTTCCCTTAGAAGAGGACTTCTTCAATCACATGTGTAATTGAATATGCAGTACTTTATTTCATTACAGGAATAAATGTTCCATCACTTCAAGGAACTCCGTATGTGTTAGAGCCATCTAGTGGACAACGTGAATTAGTGCCATAGGCTTGAAATCTGACGAGTTGCTTTTTGAAACCTACAAGGAGAGCTAGAGAGGATCATTTATTACCTTCTTGGTGTCTCTATGCAAAACCTCCCTAAAGAGAAGTGTCTCCTCTATTATATGGAAAGAACATGCACTTATTTATTTTGTAGTTTATTTTAGTAACCATTTTATTTCATCTTCAGCATTATCTTGAAGTCTTACTGTTGAAATGTTTCTCTGCTCATATCCTCATGGAGATGAAAAAACAACAGACCCGCTCTCCTTTAGCAGCCTTTTTATTCAGTGAGGATTAAATTCCATTTCTTTCTCCTCTGGTCCCTGGCTGGTCTTTCCTAGGAATTAACTGAAAAGGAAATTGCAAATATGATTAGACTTCTAGACCTGGTTAAAAGGTGGAGGCCAGGTTCACAAGTACCTCTGGCCAGCCGAGGTGAGTGGCTGATGAGTCATGCTGCTCTGTGGTTATGAAGACTTCATATTACACAGGTGAATTGAAAAGACAGAAGTTATCCAGTCTCCCAATCTTACCCTCCATAACTGACTTAGAAAACAAACAAACAAAAAGTGAAGATTGAAGGAAGAAAATTAAAATTACTTTTCTTTTCATAATTTCAAAAGAATTTCATCTCTGTAGCTGCAGAACCTACTGGAGATATTCTTAAATCTCAATTCAGCCAACTCCTGAGAGTTTCCACAGTGTCAGAATATATGAATCGCTAGTGCTTGAGCCAAGTACAGGCCAATTAAGGTTTTAAATGAATCAAATGTGAGTTGAAATGGACTACATAATTTAAATGCCATCTAGTGGCCAAGTGTCATTTTTGGTCTTCAATCAAAACAGTTCTGGTGGCTTCTAATATATTTCTCAGGGTGACTTACTAAATAGTTTTGAGTCAGAGATATTATAGTGGCTTCTGCTCTTGAAGTGCAATGGAACTGGAATATTTCCACATTATAAAAAAAAAAAAGATTTAACAGCTTGAAATGTGCGAAGTTCCAACTCTTAGGCCAGCTGCCTCTGTTTGTATGGCTGCAAAAGAGAGTTTTGGGGCGCATGGGTGGCTCAGTGGGTTAAGCCTCTGCCTTCGGCTCAGGTCATGATCTCAGGGTCCTGGGATCGAGGCCCGTGTTGGCTCTCTGCTTGGCAGGGAGCCTGTTTCCTCTGCTCTCTCTGCATACTTGTGATCTTTCTCTCTGTCAAATAAATAAATAAAATCTTTTTTAAAAATCTTAAAAAAAAGAGAGAGAGTTTTGGCTTGGTTTGGCTACTACGTCATTAAAGAGCACTAGTAGTTATAATGTACTACTTTGTAACTGAGAAATAAAAAGAAGTATGTTTCTGATGTCAGGTAACTAATATAAGAACAAAATTCTACATATGGATGGCCAGAGAATTTAAAAGATCAATCTTCAGTCTCAGAACAGAACAGCTATGAGAGAGACGCGTCATTTCTTAATGAATGAATGTCATGGACATGCAAATTAGTGTGATAATCATCACAGCAGCGGTAGTAACAGCAGCTAACAGGTATGGAAACCTTACTTGCATGGGGCCTGGATGGCTCAGTCCTTACATTGTCTTGGAGTCCAGGGATCTAGCCCTGCATCGGGCTCCCTGCTCCTTGGGAAGCCTGCTTCTCTCTCTCTCACTCCCCCTGCTTGTGTTCCCTCTCTAGTTGTGTTTCTCTCTGTCAAATAAATAAATAAATAAAATCTTTTTAAAAAACCTCAAACACAAAACACCTTACCTGCTAGACACTGTTCTGAGTGCTCTGCTTATATGAATTCATTTGATCTTCACAACCTAATAAAGTAGGTGTTATTTTAATACCCTTTTAGAGACAAAATTGAGGCACAGAGTGGTTAAATTGCATACCCACTAGTGAGAGGCTGACTAGGAGTCAGAATATTTAGCATGTCCTTTGGTCTCTCAGTTGGGTTGGATTTTGGTTAGTACTGTTTTGGCTGAAGCATCCTTGCTTCCGCGTTCCATGAACATCCCTTTAAGAAACCAGGGCACAATTAGCCCTTGATCTTCTTGGGCTAGAGTTCCAGATAGAGTTGACTCTAGGATTAGGCTGAGCTGTCAGTTCCTGACCATATCATCTTTAGATAGACCCACCTGCTCTTTTGGCTATGTGAGAGTTAACTGTCCCTGGAGAATGCACAGAATTCACTTTTGTATAAGTGTGGTCTGGGGTTATTTGTAACCTTGTTCTCCAGCTCTGTACACAAGATGATAGAGAGTTGATTAATTTCAGTGTCACCAAACTAGTTGTAGTTATGCAGTAAATAGGACATCATTAAGTGTTTTTCTTCTTTTTGGTCACAAATCTGGTTCTATTCTCTCTCTTTAGCATGTGACCATTTAAAACCTTTAAGATAACCAAATGAGTTTAATACTTCACACAATATTTCCTTGATTTCAATGAGCCTCAAAAAGTGTTTCTGAAGTTAATAACAATGAGTTTATTATCTTCAGAACACAGATAAGGAAACTAGGACTCAGATTAAGTGGCAAAATTCACATGACTACTGACCACAGAATTAAGACTAGAACACTTAGGCATTTCATTGCATTTGTTCACATCTACACACACACGCACACAGACACTTTACAGACACTTTCACACCTCACACTGCCAAGTGTACACACTTTTCCAAGTATGTAGGACGAATATATGTGCGTGCATAAATGACCATACCAACTGAATGTTACGGAAGGTATCCTAACGTAAAAGTGAAAATTATGTGATTTGTAAGTTTATCATCTATTTTGTCCCTTATTCAGTTTCTTTTTTCTTTTTTAAAGATTTTATTTATTTGAGAGAGAGAGAGAGAGAGAGAGATCACAAAGGCAGAGAGGCAGCCAGAGAGAGAGGAGGAAGCAGGCTCCTCGCTGAGCAGAGAGCCCGGTGTGGGCCTCAGTCCCAGGACCCTGAGATCATGACCTGAGCCAAAGGCAGAGGCTTTAACCCACTGAGCCACCCAGTTCAGTTTCTGTTCAGAGATATTTGAAAGAAAGTCAGATAACCAAATCACCTATATAGGGTAAGTCGTCTAGGTGGTTTACAGCCCCAAAGTTAAAATCTAGGTAATCTTTCAAGGTCTACTCAATTTTATTTATAATTTTATTTTTTGATTTTAAAAAGTAGCATTTTAATTCATTGAAAGACTTTTTGTTCATAAAAATGGCACACTTCTGTAGCAGTTTTACAAGTTTATCCTGCCTAATACAATTTATCCAGAAGGAGGCAGCATTTTACTATTAATTTAATGCTTCTGCAAAGACTCTAACAAATTTTTTTTTCCTTTAAAAATGTAGGCTACCTAATCACACATCCAAAAACCTTTCAGAGCAAAGGTTCCTAGGTATCACTAGAGCTTTGCATATTGAAATAGTTATAAAATCCAAATTCTACTCAGATCAAATGCATCTAAAATTATAACTGGCATATATGGTGACCAAATTAATTGGCAGAAACTGTTTTTGCAGTAAAGACACTTAATCAAAATACATAGTTGAAGAGAAGATGGGAGTAGAAGAAAGGTGAAATGAAGGATTCAATTACTGCTAACTTGTAGAAAATAAGTATTTGGTCAATAAGAGATAAACTTTAGAGAAAGAAAACCACCTTTAATTCACTCAGAAATAAGGATAATGAAATAGTTTTAATCATCTACCTAATTTCATAAATGTAATTTGCTGCTTCTTTCCTTGTTTTCATAGAATCACAGGGTCTTTAGAAGGGATCTTGGAATATCCTGTGACACAACTTGGTGACTGCAGGTCAGAATGCCTTTCATCCATGTAGTGAAGTGAGTCCATCGACTTGCAAAGAATTAGGGAGAAAGGCAATTGCTTCAGTGATTGGCCATTGGTGACAGATTCAACCGCCAGTCCCTCTCCCTTCTCCAGAAGTGGGATAAGGGACGCTCAAAGTTCCAATCCTCTAAGCATGTAGTTGGCTCCCTTGGCAACTAGTCCCATCAAGAGGTCTGTCCCAAAGTCAACATTAATGTAATGAAATAACCTTTGTGCTCCCATCATTTAGGAAACTCTGAGGATTTTAGGAACTCTGACAGGAATTAGGCAAAACTAAATTATGTATTTCTTATTATAAATCACAGTATCACAACAGGGATTAGGAAAAAGATTATTTCATATTTATTTAGGAAATAAATTGACCTCATAAGTCTGTAATTAATGAGAATATTATTTAATAACTGATATAATTTTGGGTCACCTGGGTAGCTCAGTTGGTTGGGCGACTGCCTTCAGCTCAGGCATGATCCTGGAGTCCCGGGATCAAGTCCCACATGGGACTCACTGCTCATCAGGGAGTCTGTTTCTTCTTCTGACTGTCCCCCCTCTCATGCTCTCTCATCCCCTTTTTCTCAAATAAATAAATAAATAAATAAAATAACTGATATAATTTTAATTTTTCCACCCTTCACCATTAAGACTTATTTTCTAGGGAAGGAAAGGACAGTATAAAAGCAGTTCTGAAGGACATTGTGACATGGTTTCCCACCCAATGGGAAGAGAAAGTAGATAATACTTCTAATTTCTAGGAATCAGTGTGTGGTGTGGAGAGGATGCGAGGATAGACAGACAGACATACACATGTGGTACACACACTCGTACACCCAAGACAAAGAGAGAAAGGAGAGCACAAGAGGAGGATGGGAGATAAAGAGTCAAATGGACAAATAAGAAGACTTCAAATCTTCATGGACAAAGAAGAGAGGGAGTTAGAAATAACCCTACCTTTTTATTGGCGTACGGAGGCTGCTATTCCCAGAGCAAAGAGTTTTCTTTCTAGTTTCTGTTGGACATGCACTGGGAAAATTTCAAGTGATCTTCAAGAATTATCATATCCAATATGGAACCATCCAGGCAGCAAAGTAGAATGGGCCAAAGATGGAGTATTTAAGCATAGAGAGAGTGAAATATAGAATCCCTAAAATTCCTTGGTTTGTGTGTGATGTGGAAAGATCCAGCAGTTCTTACATGCCTTGATGCAGCAATGAAACTAGAGGCCTGCACTTACACAATTTACTATAACAACAACAATAACAACAACAACAACAAAAACAAAAAACCCAGTTAAAAAATGGACAGAGGATCTGAATGGACATTTTTCTAAAGAAGACATATAGATGAATAAGAAGTACATAAAAAGTTGCTTGACATCACTAATCATCCAGGGAAGGAAAACCAAACTACAATGAAATATTACTTCATACCTGTCAGAATGGCTATTATCAAAAAGACAAAAACAACAAGTATTGGCGAAGAAGGTGTAGAGAAAGTGGACCCCCCCTACACTGTTAGTGGAATGTCGTTGGTGTAGCCATTATGGAAAACAGTATGAAGATTCCTCAAAAAGTTAAAAATAGAACTACCATATGATCCAACAATTCCACTTCTGGGTATTTATTCAAAGAAAATGAAAAACACCAGCTGAAAGAAATATATACACCGTGGTGTTGACTGCAGTATTGTTTGCAGTAGCCAAGATATGGAAGCAACCTAAGTGTTCATTGATAGACGAATGGTTAAAGAAGATGTGAAACATATAATGGGATATTACTCAGCCACAAAAAAGAATGAAATTAAATCTTGCCATTTATGACAATATGGAGGAACCTAAAGGGCATTAAATTAAGTGAAGGAAGTCAAAGACTAATACTATGTGATCTCACTTATATGTGAATCTAAAAAACAAAATACACAGACTCATAGATTCAGGAAATTAATTGTTGGCTACTAGACAGAGGAGGGATTGAAGGGGAAGGCAAAATCGTTGAAGGGGATTAAGAGGTACAAACTTCTAGTTATGAAATAAATAAGTCATCAGGATATGAAGTGTTGTGAGGGGAATGTTGTCAATAATATTGTAATAATGTTGTATGGCAAGAGATGATAACTAGACTTATCATGGGGATCATTTAGTAATATATAAAAATATCAAATCACTATGAGGTAGACCTGAAACTAATAGGATATTATATGTCAATTTTTACTTCAATTAAAAAACAAGAAATGGAAAACGAAACACCATAGGCCTGCAAAAGGGCTGTGTAGCAAGAAGTAGAAGGACCCCCAGTGCAGGCCTCACTCAGGCGCTGCCAGATGAGGAGGAGACAGACTCCAGAGGGTGACAGGGCCAGCCTGAGCTGAGGTAGAGCCTTCTAACAGAAGAAAAGACCCTGAGATCCCCCGTTTTCCTGGAAGAACTGGTCATGAATGTCACCATCAGGGTATGACAAGGGGATGCAGGGGACATCTCTGAGAAGGCCAGCCTTGGGCTCAACATTCCCTTTCACTGTCTCCAGAGGTAAATAATCCATGCTCTACCTTCAAGTCCCCATCTTAGGAGGGAATTGGGAGGAATGAGAGGAGAGAGACAAAATCTTAGAGGGAGTTTGAGCTTCAAACTGGCTGCATATTTATGTGGAAGGGACTGTTTAAAGCCAGGTAGTTGACTGATTATAAACCAGCAAGTTTGTACTCCCTTTATCTCATCCCATCCTACAACCTCAAGAATACTTATGAAGTATTCAAGAATGAAATGTGTTAGCTTGGGCTGCCATAACCAAATACCATAGACTAAGTGGCTTAAACAACAGAAATCTATTTTCTCACGATTCTGGAGATGGTAATTCCAAGACCAAGGCACCAGCAGGCTTAGTTCCTGGTGGGAACCCTCCTCTTAGACTGCCTCCTTTGACTAAGTCTTCATATGACAGAGGAAGAGAGGGAACCATAGTGTCTCGTCCTCTTTTTTTTTTTTTTTAATAAGTATTCTTGTAAGAATACTTATAAAAAGAGGAAGAGGTTTAGATGAGGTCATGAGGGTGGAGCCCCATTATCCAGCCTCATCCATCCCCCACCCATCCATGAGGGGACTTCACCTTCATGACCTTATCTAAACCCTAAACCCAGTTACCTCCCAAAGGTCTCACCTCCAAATATTCATCACATTGAGTATTAGGGCTTTAACATAAGAATGTTGGTGGGGACACACAAGTCCAAAACAGGGGGTTTGTGAGGAAGTTTATATCATCTATAGAAAAGCACAATGCCACAATCTTTTGATGTGCATAAATTACAGCGTGTCATGGAAAAACAAATTCCACTGCAAGTATTTTCAGTTCCCTACCTCTCCAGCCATGGGAACAATGTATGAGGGCTGAGAAAGAAACTGAGAGGGTATAAGGAAGGGGACAGGAGGAAATAAAAAGAGGCTAGAAGGAGAAAAAGAGAGAGAAATGAGAAGGGAGAGAGGGAAGAGGACAGAGAAAAGGGAAGGAGAAAGGTGATAGAGACTCAGAGCCACCAGAGCTGTGGGGTTTGTCAGAAGGACTGGAAATTGGTGGGGTGGAGCAGAGTCTCAGGTCATCTTGTTCTCTGATATCTGATATGACACCCTCCTAATCTTTGCAAGATACCTTCTGCAAGAAAGACATTCCTTTTGCACCCTTGAAATTGCTTTCCTGTGTTCATTCTGGTACCTCTGTGTTGGGACCTGGAGGTCATCAGGTCATACACTTTTGACACAATGTTGGCCCAGGATACAGTTTAATAGGCTCCCGTTATGACAAAGTCTGTCTTGTGTCTAATCCCTTACATTGGCATTTATGACATCCCTTCCTGTCTTGTCCCATTCGAGTGCAGTCTGTCCCTGATCTGCTTACAGTCATCATAAACTGAAGTGTAGTAGGGAATCAGCCTCCAGGTTTCTCTGGCTCTAACACCCACGGTATCTTTATTTGTTTCTCTTTGGTTGCTGTGGGTTTTCCTTCTGAGTCTTTTAAGTATCTTTAGCCTACACTGGATTTGCCACATACCTCTTAGCTAATTAGGCTAGAGGAGGATTGGCAAACACCATACACAGTACTTGGTGCATATGCTTGGGATTCATGCTCTATCTCTCTCAATGACTTCACATTTATTTCCTCAGACAATTTACTTGGTTAACTAAAAGGTCAAATTTTAGTCATAATGGTGCCAGTGATCTCAAACTATCTGCTGCGTAGTTCTGACTCCTTTGGACTTAAATCTCACCGCCTTTTGTGACAGCCTTGCCTGGACGACATTGGTGTTACATGATTTTTTTTTCCTAATAGTCTATTTTCAGTGTAAAACTGTTAGT
This sequence comes from Spilogale gracilis, assembly GCA_004023965.1. Taxonomy (NCBI): domain Eukaryota; kingdom Metazoa; phylum Chordata; class Mammalia; order Carnivora; family Mephitidae; genus Spilogale; species Spilogale gracilis. Next base: position 30,223 of record PITA01011095.1, read on the forward strand.
GAATACTTAGGTTGGCCTATTACAGAATTTAGAGTGTGTGCTTACTTAAAATAAGAGAACTTCAAATCTATCATAAATGTCTATTTTGGTTGATTACTTGCCCAATGAGGCATAATCTACAAAAATGCTGAACATTCCATTCAACCATGGGGGACAACCATGGAGGAGTTTTAAAGGATTAAGTGTCAGCAGAATAAAATGGGAGAATTCCATACAGTTGAAAGGAGGTGAGAAGAAGAAAATGGTAAATTTGTAGTTTCTGGGGGAAAACAATTAAAGATGATTTTTTTTCCTGTGTAGAAAAGTAGGAGAAAGAGTTCCAGAACTTATAAAATACATTGCCTTATGCCTCAGAGTAGATTTTGTGGTCTGTTTTAAGTCTTGAACATGGTGTTTGCAAACAACAGCTGATTGGATTAGCTATACTGAGGGCATCTTTCACAGTTAAAGACTACCTAGAACGCGTTCCCCACAGCGTTCCCCACGGTGTTCAAGAATATCGTCAAATACTTCAGTCCTCATGATCCCAGACACAAAGGATAGAAGTAGTTTAAAAGGCTTTCTGGAGGCTATGTCAAAATTTTTTGGACAAGGTCAAGGGTATTTTGAAATATCAAGTACATTATTTTATTGACCAAAAGAATAGAAAAGGAAAAACATACTTAAGAATGTGTTACCGGTGCAAAGTAAAGTGAAAATTTGAACTCTTTATCTAGGTAATTCAAGTATAAAAGTCTGAAATATTTATTTAGAAGCAAAAGTGAGTTGGCAAGAATTCTTTATTGAGTTGACTTAGTTTATTTTTGGATAATCAGTCTCAAACTTGAAAGTGATAGGATTTTTGTTTGTGTGCATTGTTTTAGTAGCAGATTATTTGACACAGCTGAGAGTTCCTAGGCTTTAGGAAATTTTTTCTCTAAATATCAGCTTTGGTTATTTTAATTTGTCTCTTGCCTTATTCTTTTCTATTAATCCTCTTACTGAAAATTGAAAAAGAATGGTCAAGGATGTGCTTTAGTTCTCAAGTTTGCCTATTTATTATCAGAATGTCAGTGAATTCACTAATCATAATACAATCGGTAGTGAGAGAGAACCAGAGATATGCGTTGTGAAAGAAAATAAAAAGATGACTCAGAAGGAAGACTGGGCAGATTCAGTCTCCAATATGCTGTGGTGATATTGGACTCAGAGTAAAATTAACATGCTTCTGCCCAGATCACACACATCTACACATCTAGCAGCATACATTTGCCAACACCCAACCCCACATGGATGATGAATTCCATCTTGGAAAGTATGACACAGTTCACCTACCTGGAGTCCTCCTATCTCTTCTGGCATCTAATTTTGTCTTTTCCATCATAGTAGGCAGAGCAGAGGTGACATTGCATTTGAAGCATAGTCAACATGATTGGTCAGCACTGAAGTGGGGCAGGTCAGAGCTGGACCTGAGGGCAGGGGAGAGCAATCTTGTAAACATGGAATAAAGCAGTTTCAAGTGGTGCATCTATTTTGGGGACCTTGATCTTGCAATAAATCTTATCACAGCATATCCCTGCTATAATATGTTACATTTGCATAACAATTTTGGTCTAAATATCTTTCCAATTTTTCAAGAAATTGCATTGCTATTATAGTGCTGTTTTTATATAAGTGGAAATAGTGAATTTCAAGAATTAAAGCAACTTTTAAGATGAGTGCTAAATGAGACTGGTAGTTGGTAAGAAATGTAGAAATCAATGAGAAATGTATGTAAATATAGAGATATTAGCCAAATAAATCTGGAAATGTGACCCCAACAAGTCTTTACCTTATTTCATTTTTTTGCCTCTTTTCTCTTCTTACCAACCCCAAAATTTTGTATTTCTTTAAACCTGTCCTTAAGAAAATTCTAGAATAAAAATTTGTATATTTTAGCCAGTATATTACCTTTTCCAAAGGTATTTATATTTTAAACTTTCTCTTTGTGAAAGATAAGCTCTGTCCTTAGTAAAAGGAATTTCAGTGAAAAAAGGGTAAAGAAGAACTTTTTTTTTTGGAAATAGAGTCCTTTCTAGTACAGTTCTGCTTGTTTCACGTGTGAGTATTGATGGTTTTGGTCTGTAAATGTATCTTTACATAAGTCAGGTACAAAAAAAGCAAAGAGTTTCAATTGATCAAGTGGAAATTTATCCACTAACTTTGAAATGATCAACTATTAATAGAATTTTTGTCTGTTCCATGACATAAGCCAAGAAGTCTTCACTAGCATGTTTTCTGGCAATATTGCAGAGAATACATTACTGAATTAGTAGCACAACTCCTCCTCAGTATCTCCACTTCAAAAATATTGGAAGACACATTTAATTCAAGAAAAAAGTAGCAAATATGGAAAGTAGAATATGCTAAATGTCCGGACTAGTTAAGAACATTGTTTTAAAAGAATGAATGGCTCTACTGTGAAACCTCATCCATATTCTTTAGTAAAATTAAAAAGGAAATACTTGATTGAAGACAATAGCAAAGTTTATGTTTTCAGGATCATATATCTCAAAATCAAAATGTCAATTCATTAAATTTGTTCCAAGGATTTGTCAGTTTCCATATGATTTATTCTTGTTGACAAGGGCAAATATATTGAATTAAAGTTTTGTATCCAACCTATGTCCTATAGGATTTAAAACAAACCAGCCTGGATGACAAATGGGTATGAAGCAGAAAGTCACTAATGAAACTAAGGCAGGATTCCAAGTGTATCAGATGTTCATGTTTGTGTATGTTATATGTTAAAAAATGGATTTGTGATTTCATAAGTCTAAGGCCTTGGCTTAGGTTTAAGATTTTGATATTTTTAATTACCATCCAGACCCTTTCTTCATCATTCTTTGATTATTCTAAAGCCTCTATTCCACTTCTTCCAATGCTAGTTATGCTCATATCCTAGACCTTGTCATTACCTAGAAATATTTCACCCCTGCATTTTTTTTCCTTTGGCCACATAATCTTTTCTCCTTCAACAACCCCACCTGCCCCTTTCCCAAGCCCTCTGAAATGGTTCTTGTTTCCATTCCACCCCTGCCACTTTAGCCTGTGGAAAGTCTTTCCAGCTTCTTCACTCTCTCTCTGCTCGCTTGGGGTCTGGAATCTTCTCTGGGCCAGGCTTGGTGCTTGAAAATGTGAATTTAGAAAAATGAACAGCCTGGATCTCATTATGATTTCCTTTTCCTTAACACCTCTCTCTTGTGATCTCTTGGCCCACCATTTCCTTTGCTTCCAGCTGCGTGTTTGGGAAAGAGAAAGCATAGGGAAGGTACATCATCTATTTAACCACCTCTGCTCAGAAATAACCACACAAATTGCTCACATTCTATTGTCCAGTAGAGCTGCAAGGGAAGCAAGGAAATATAGAGGTACACAGAGATATTGATGAGCATTAATAGTTTCTTCAATATCTACCTTGTAAGATTGTTTTGAGAATTGAACACAATAAAATTTGTAAAACTCGATAGTTTTCTCAGTAATTATTTTGTATTACACTTTGATTAAAGTTGTTTTTCTTTTTTTTTTTTTAAGATTTTATTTATTTGACAGAGAGAAACACAGCCAGAGAGGGAACTCAAGCAGGGGGAGTGAGAGAGGGAGAAGCAGGCCTCCCACCCAGCAGGGAGCCCAATGTGGGACCTGATCCGGGATCTCCGGGATCATGACCTGAGCCGAAGGCAGTCACTCAACCAACTGAGCCACCCAGGCGCCCCTAAAGTTGTTTTTCTTATGGTCAGTTGATGAATTAGCATTCCAGTTGATAGTTAGATATTTCTGTGAATTTGGTTAATGCAAGCCAAAGTCAGAGAGGTCGCCTCATACTCAGAGTATTAATAAAACCCCATTTCTGGGTCTGTACAAAGATCATCTAGAAACCACCTGGAAACAGCACCTTGTGGCGGCGCTTCTTGGGGGCAGTTGGCTCTGAGTCACAACTGCTACCTTTTTTAGAATTGCACCAAGTTCTATAATGTAATTTCTCTTTCTAATCTTAGCCCGTTTTCAATACTAAGAGCCCATTTATTTATTCATTTATTTATTTATTTATTTATTTTTAACATGCAAGTGAGTCTTTTAATTTTTATATTTATTTATTTTTTATTTGTACCCATATATGGAATATAAGGAATAGAGCAGAAGGACCATGGGGGAAGGGATGGAAAACTGAATGGGAAGAAATCAGAGAGGAAGACAAACCGTGAGAGACTCTCGACTCAGGGAAACAAACTGGGGGTTGTGGAAAGGGAGGGAGGTAGGGGATGGGGTAACTGGGTGATGGGTATTCAGGAGGGCACATGTTGTGATAAGCACTAGGTGTCATACGCAACTGATGAATCATTGAATGTTACAACAAAAGCTTATGATATGCTGGCTAACAGATTATCCATTTATATGGATTTTTGAAATCATCCTTATTTTAGCCCTAGCAGGCTCCGGTCCTTTGTCCTTGCCCCACAGCAGTTCCTGAGCTTCTTGGAGGATGCTTGCCACGGAGTTTCTTTCTAGAGCAGCCAGTGGCATTGGCCCGGAGGTCCTGCACGCACTCCATAACCACAAAGACTCCAGCAGGCTTACTCTCTAATATTGACTCTGAATGTGTCACTCTTTCTAATAATTCCCTACTGTTATGTCTTCTAACTTTTCTGCCACTTGCTTGTCAGCTCAGGGCATATCTACCGCCTACGAGAGGCATGGCAGGTCTGCCTCAACATCAATTTTACTCACTAGTAAGAAATAAAAGCTGGGGCACCTGGGTGGCTCAGTCAGTTGGGCATCTACCCTCAGCTCAGGTCATGATCCTGGGGTCCTGGGATAGAGCCCCACATCAGGCTCCTTGCTCAGTGGGGAGCCTGCTTCACCCTCTGCCTGCTGATCCCCCTGCTTGTGCTCTCTCACTCCCTCACAAATAATAAATGAAACCTTTAAAAAAATAAATTTAATTACTTAGTTATTTAATAAATATGTAGCAGTTATTAAGGGCAAGGCAATCTAAGTTATTAACATATTTTATTTAAAAATTTTATTTTAATTTCAGTATGGTTAACATAGTGTTATATTTGTTTGTGTATAATATAGGGATTTGACAATTCCATACATTACTCAGTGCTCATCAAGATAAGTGTACTCTTAATATCCTTCACCTATTTTACCCTCCCCCACTCATCTCCCCTCTGGTACCCCATTTGTTCTCTATAGTTCAGAGTCTACTATTTGGTTTGTCTTTTATCCCCTTTGTTTGTTTTGTTTCTTAAATTTCCCATATGAATGAAATCATATGGTATTTGTCTTTCTCTGATTGATTTATTTCACTTAGCATTATGCTCTCTTGATTCATCTATGTTGTTGCAAATGACAAGATTTCATTATTTTTTTATGGCTGAGTAATATTCCATTATATATCTCACTTCTTTATTCACCTATTGATGGATTCCTGGGCTGCTTCTATAATTTGACTACAGTAAATAATGCTGCAATCAACACAGGGATGCATATATCCCTTAGAATTAGTGTTTTTATATTCTTTGGGTAAATATCAAGTAGTGAGATTACTGAATCATATGATAGTTTGATTTTTAACTTTTTGAGGAAACTCCACACTGTTTTCCATAGTGGCTGCACCAGTTTGCATTCCCACCAACAGCGTATGAGAGTTCCTTTTACTCGGCATCCTCACCAATACTTGTTTCTTATTCTTGATTTTAGGCATTCTGACAGGAGTGAGGTGATAACTCATTGTGGTTTTGATTTGTGTTTCCCTAATGATGAGCGATGTTGAGCATATTTTCATGCGTCTGTTGGCCATCTGTATGTGTTCTGTGGAGAAATGTCTATTCATGTCCCCTGACCATTTTTTTTTTTTTAAGATTTTATTTATTTGACAGAGAGAAACACAGCTAGAGAGGGAACACAAGCAGGGGGAGTGAGAGAGGGAGAAGCAGGCTTCCCGCGGAGCAGGGAGCCCGATGTGGGACTCAATCCCGGGTCTCCGGGATTATGACCTGAGCCGAAGGCAGTCGCTTAACCAACTGAGCCACCCAGGCGCCCCCCCCGCCCCGACCATTTTTTAATTGGACTGTTTTTTTTCGTGTTGAGTTGTGTAAGTTCTTTGTATATTTTGAATACTAACCCTTTATTTATCTCCCATTCAATAGATTGTCTTTTAGTTTGTTGATTGTTTCCAGCAATGAACATATTTTAATTCTCACAACCACCTAGGAGGGAAGTATTGATGTGTGTGTGTATATATGTATATATGTATGTGTTTGTGCAAAAAAACCTGAGGCACGGAAGTTAAATAACTTTTTCAAAGTTACACAGTCAATATAAACCATAAACCAGAGTTGGGATTTGAACTTGGTTATCTGACTTCCACATCTCCACTCTTAATTACTATGTTTGTTGTCTCTTACATTAAGTTTTGGTTACCTTGTCTTTTTATCTTTAGACTCTGAGGGCCTCAGGGACAGAGTTTTACTTATCTCTGTGTCCCTTAAGCCTAGAAAGGGGCCAGGCACAAAGCAACAAGGCAGCAAATGTTAGCTAACAGAGCGGGTAGAGGTGCCTAGGACTGTGTGCTAGGCCAGGTGATGCTGCCTCTAATCGCCCCATGGCCTTCTCTACATACAGAGCCTGTGGCCTCTAGTCGCTAGAGGAAATCCAAACTCATTTCATCCTGTGCTTAGTGGAACAAGTTGTGTAAGATATCTTTAGACACTCTCCTGGAATATTTTTGACATTTTCTTTGAATGATGGAGTGGGGATTCTAGGATTCCAGTTCCCCTCTGCACCCAGTTTTTATGATTCTAGGAAATACGATTTAGTTGTGCCTGTTCAGGGTTTGCCAACTCATACTAAACTTCGAGATTTTAGTTTGCACATGTCCTAGAGCCCTGATGTCGGGACAGATTCCACCAAAAAGCAAAACAGAACACAACAGCTTTCGAGGCTCTGGAGGTAGAAGCAAATGCCACTCCCTGCAATGTCAGCAGTTTTTCCTGGAATCTTTTCTCAGCCACATCTCAGGAAGGTGGTTTAAGATCATAATTTTGTATTCCCTGTGAGCTGAAGCATTTCAAAAACATTCATTTTAAGTGAGGACTGGTTAGAAATAAATCTACTGAGTGTTAGGTCCATGTAGGAGTCATCATCAGAGTTTAAAAAAATCAAAACCATATTTTTCTTAGAAAACATTTTCTTCATGAATACCAAGCTGGGGATCTTCCTTATTTTGTTTGTAATCAAAAAAGGGTTTTGCATTACAACAAGTTTTGGCTCTCTTGTGATCCTCGTTTCCCCTGGCTGGTCCTGCCCTATTACACACACACACACACACACACACACACACACACACACACACTTTTGTATTGTTCGTTTCTGTTTGGAATATTTCAAGAAAATGCCGGTCTCCTGCGGTCAGTCCCCATGTCAACACTTACTGACTCACTAATATGGTAAACATGTTTTGTCATTTTACTCTTGCCTAACTTGCATCTGATTTTCTTTTTCAAAAACTGGGAATAATTACACATGTCTTTATATGATTAGATAGAATTATATCAAAATTATTCTCTGTCTCCTTGTTTCCCTCCTGCGCTTGCCTGTGCTCTTCCCCCACTTCCAACTTTGGAAACAAACCATAGAAGTTTTTACAGTCAGGGAGTATCTTGAGGGAGGAAATAGTTCTATTTCCTCCTGAGGGCAATCTAGCAAATTCTGCTAACACATCAAGAGGTGTGAATCAGTATGGCAAGGCCAAAGAGATCATATGGTTGAATTCAGATCTTGAAGCAGTTACTCTGATTATAAATGATGTTGCCATTAATTGTTTATGATGTACTAAGAGCTAAGAACTACAAAGATTATAAATAACAAGAATTTAGTAGTATATTTGAATTACTTGTTGAACATTATCAATGGTAGGTAGATATGGTGTGAAAAACATGACTAACACAGCCAAAGGTCAATGCTTCACATGTTCACAATTAAAACATGGATTAGAATGTGTACCTATATTTATTTATGGCCTTTCTTATCCCAGAAAGGATTTCAGAGTCTTCTGTATACACAATACAGAGAGATTAAAAAAAACAAACAAGTAATGAAGGTACCAAGCCCCAACTTAGAGAAGGAACGATGCAGATAAGGATGGGCACCATCAGCATATCCAACACTTGCTGAAAGGATGGGTCTCTCTGTAGTTGGGCTACAAATTCTGCTCTAAACTTCTCAGCAGCAAATAGAGAGACTTAGTGGGAGAAAAACGACTATTAATTCTAAGAAAGTGAGGAATTTCTCATACATAAGGAGGGCGCTGTAAAATAATAATAAATTCCCCTGCCTTATCCCCTGAAGAAGCACAGTGATGATGTAGCTTCCTGCATCTAGTCCCACAATGATGTGTGCCCTGGGGTTGCTTGATACTCCTCAGTAGTTGTTTTCCATTTGTGGAGCTGTTTATAGTTTACAATGACTTCAGAAACTTTGAGGGAGGGAGAATGGCAACATATTTACTCTTCCTCATCTCCCTCCTCTCTTTCTTCCACCTCTTCTTCCTCCCTCTGCTTCTTTTCCACTACCTTAATGTGCCCTACATTCTAGACATGTTAAAATGGGGGAAACAAAGGTAGGATGCAGCACTTACAGTGTAGTTTGGAATCCCAAACAGTGTAGTGAGTTTGGAATCCCAGTGAAAAACTTAATAAAATCTCTGACAATCTTGGTGTTAATCAATCAGGGCCACAGCGAAAATTAAAAAAAAAAGACAATGGTCCTTTTTTTCTGAACACTTGTCTATGAGATTTGTGGGTGATCTATAATTCCATGTCACTGCTGAGCGTGGGGGTGATCACCTCGGCCACCTCCATAAGTGCTCTCAACTGGCCCTCTCTTCCCAGGCCATGGCTGCTAAAAATTACAATCTTGGAAAGTTGTCTGAATTTTCTTTTTTAAGACTTTATTTATTTGTTTGACAGAGAGAGACACAGCGAGAGAGGGAATACAAGCAGGGGGAGTGGGAGAGGGAGAAAGCATGCTTCCTGCTGAGCAGGGGGCCCGATGTGGGGCTAAATCTCGGGACTCTGGGATCATGACCTGAGCTGAAGGCAGATGCTTAATGACTGAGCCACCCGGGCACCCTAAGTTGTCTGAATTTTGTGAGGAGTGGACTTTTTTCTCTCATGAACCTGCTACTTTTGTATAGATAGCCTTCCTGAGAGCTGGAAAGAAAATGAACTATCAAATATACGTTGTAAGTCTAATTATACCAACTTAAAAACAATCTTCAAAGATGTATTTTTAATATATCATATATGCTCTCAAATTTTTATCTTGTTTTCCTCCTATAATAAAACACTGTGTTACCTGGTTTAGGTCCAAGGAACATCTGAATAAGGCTGAAATCTACAGCTTTTGGCATGTCCATTGATTTCCATCTTTGTCTCAACAGTATTACTTTTATGAGACCTATATTTTTCACTAATATCAACCATCCCATTTTATTATTTTCCACTACTTTTTATAAAATACTAATGACAAACTATAATAAAATGGTCAAACTTTTTGACAGCTCTCTCCACTGATGAATGCTGGCCAAAGTGAAAGGCTGACTGGCCTCAGGCAGCTCCCCGTATTGTGGTTCAAAATATTTGTCTGGAAGCCAAGAAAAAAATTCAGCATGTGGCTAACAATACTTAGTTTGAATGCCCTAATGTATAATATATGTTTAAAAAATGTGAGTTATATGGAAGTTGACTTTAACAAAGTAGAGGACCACATGTACAAGAAGATGGATTAGGGAGAAGCATAAGAGTCTAAAGATGAAATCTAACCTACCACCACAACAAAATGATTAAGTTGTAAGTATAATAAAGACTTTTATTGTTTAGGATATGGGATGCTATTACTTAATTTTATTTGGGGTCTGAGACATCTATTGAGGCAACAGGAGAAAAGTGAGAAATATTTCTCGGAACGTTGCCATTTTAATATAGTTTTCCTGAGGCATCGTTAAAGTTGACAGGAAAAAGCAACAATTGAAAACATAAATAAAAGTGGTCAATAGAGATCTCTTCATTTTCACTCCAGGCGATGCTATTGAGCATGTCTGCTACATTTTGGATACTTTGGGGGTGTTGTTGACTGAGATTCAGTCTTTACCATTAAGAAGTTTCAGGTGTAGGGCGCCTGGGTGGCTCAGTGGGTTGGGCCTCTGCCTTCAGCTCAGGTCATGATCTCAGGGTCCTGGGATGGAGGCCTGCGTCTGGCTCTCTGCTCAGCAAGGAACCTGCTTCCTCCTCTCTTTCTGCCTATTTGTGATCTCTCTCTCTGTCAAATAAATAAATAATTTAAAAAAGTTTCAGGTGTGTTGTGCATAATACTGAGTATAAAAATGAAAAGTGGGAGTAGTCCACACTGAATAAAGAGATTTATTTTATTTTTAAAATTAGTGCTTTATAAAATTTTATGTATTATTTTGTTAAAAAATTTGGAACAGTAAGAAACTTTCAGAAAAGTTGCAAGTACTGTACAGAGCAGAAAACTTTGTTTTCCTAAATAATTTGAGAGGAAGTTGCTGACCTGATGTTTCATCATCCCTAAATACTTTAGTGTACATTTCTCTACAAGCACATTATCCTACATAACCACAAAATAAGCATCAAAATCAGGAAATGAATGCTAACTTCTAATTGCTAACTTCTAATCCTCAGGCTCCATGTAAGGTTTACTGATTGTCCTAATGACGGGCTTTAGAGCAAAGGGATCTGGTTCAGAATCCCATGTTGTATTTAGCTGTCACATTAATCTCCTTCAGTCTTGAAGCCCTTGGTCTTTCTTTGTCTTCCACAACATTGACACTTTTAAGGATCACAGGCTAATTATTTTATAAAATATCCTTTAATTTTGTCTGATGTGTCTTCATGATTACACTCAGGTTATTCATCCTTGGTAGAAATATCACAGTGTTCTCTTTGCATCTTATAGGGGGAATGTACAATTTAGATTTGTTTCATTACTGACGAATTTCCCTTCGATCATCTGATTAAGATGGTATCTGCTGGGCTTTTCCACTAAGTCACTCTTACTCCTTTTGGCACTTTGAAACTTTGTTTCTTATCAGACTTTCAAGTCATTCATTATTTAAATCTGTTTGGATTCATGGTTTCCTATTTTATTCGATAGGTTATGATGGGTTTTTCTTTCTTTCTTTTTTTTTTTTTAATTTTGATGCCCTGGGCAGTGGCAGCTCCTTCAAGCTCACTTCTATATCCTTTTGTCATTTCTCATTATTCTTTGCACACTTCTTTGCTTTCTGATATAATAAGATGTTATAGGCTCATCCTATATTCTGCCTGCTCCAGCTCTAAATCATCCATACCCCCAAGAAGTCTAGGTTGCTGTTAGTGGAGAATCATATTGATAACCCACGATCTGGTTGCTGGGTATGTTCATTGTTATTAGATTTTGGCTATTTCCCAGCCTTCCTCAGTAGACAGAGCTAGAGTGTGTGTGTGTGTGTGTGTGTGTGTGTGTGTGTGTGTGTATGTGTACACATTTGACCACATGTATGATACATTAGAAATACATCTCTTAAGATTGTGTTTCAGTTGGTATAATTAAACTTACATGTTTGATAAAGTATATCTATAAAGCATAAAGATGGTACAGATACATTTATATCTTTACACAAAGACACATTTGCATGCATATATGTTTTCTGTATCTCTATACTCATATATATATTGAAAATTATGAGTTCACACCGATATCCTTTAATTCCAATCCAACACCATGGGTATCATTCTAGTTTTCTCCCTTCTCTGACAGTGAGGAAGCGGACTCCTAATATCCTTAATTTATTTAATTATTCCATCCATCTCCTCATATGCCACTCAATTCTGCTGCCGTACTCTTGCCCACAAGGGCGCTCACCTCACTTTGTGCTGGGCTCTCACCACCTTGCCAACACCTGTTGACCCTGCTTGGGCTTTAGCTCTTTGTGTTGGGCAGCACTCATGCCTGCTGACTTCTTCACTCTGTGCTCTGACAGCCGACACCAGGCTGCCCCTTTTCCGGGGACACCCTCCTTACCCAGCTCTGACTCTGACACCCACATGGGGCCACCATCCTGTGTGGTCAATCTCTTGTTTGATTGAGCTCTGGCACCCTGCTCTGGGGCACTGGGGTTCTCCTGATCAAGGGCAGATGCCTACTTGACTCTGCCCCACTTCATGGCTTTAGGGCTGAGTTGTCATGCAGGGGAAGGAGGCTGCGGCAAGGAGGAAAAGGAGAAGTAAGTTCTGTTTTTAAATTCTAAAATGTAGAATTTTAATTCTAAAATTTAAATTTATCTAAAAGATAAAAAGTAGTAAATGAAGGAAATAAAACAATGAACACTGCTTATTTGTTTTCCATGCAAAAAAGAGATGAGGTTTTCTCTAGGTATTCTAAAAAGACTAAAAGGGTAAAATGTTTTAAGCTTTACATTTCTTTTGGTGGGGGGTCTTGTGGAACTCTGGATAATTAGACTCAGGTTCCTTATTTATATTCTTACTTGGGGCCAGAAGGGAAGTCTCTTTCAATATACAACCTTTCCTTTTTTAATATGCCCAGGAGGATTGGAAAATATTGGGAATTAACAATTATTGGTGAAGAGACTAGACTGTAAAGCGATTATAGTTTCAAGTAAGGGTCAACACTGCTCCCTTTAATCCCTCCTGCAGTTTGCCCCAAAGGCATTTATCCTTGTCTTTATTCATTGAAATGCATTGTAAATCCTATTGATTTAATCCAGATGAAGTCAAACAGCTATTTCTGACTCCAGTTTGCCATTCTATTGAGGTAATTACTACCCTGTGATTAGTGATTGAGTCTGAAAAAATTCATTTAGTAATTATTAATTGAATAACCACTGAGTTAATAAAACTATCCTAGGATATTATACTGGATATGAATTTAATAGGATATAAATATCTACCTTCAAGAAATTATATCTGGAGGGAGATAATAGAGGAGGAATAATCCTTTCCATTTAAGTAAAAAGACACTTAATAAGTGTTCATTAAATAAAATGTTTTTCTAATATTTGGGAGCTAGGGTGCCCTAGGGGAAATAAATAACAATTTTATTTATGCACATTCTTCATATGGCAAACATCTCAAATTAATTTTTAAAAAAGTTAAAAATCCAATGCCTTGTCTGAGAATTCTAATATCCAGCTAATAGGCTGGATTTTAAAAAATGTTATCTATATAGCCAAGGTCTATTTTCCTAGATAAAAAGTAGTAACAAGGTCAGATTAAATTAAGTTGAATACCCTCAAGTGAAAAGGCTTAAAAAGGGCCACAAGTCCATTACTTTCTTTTCCTTTTAAAACTCAAGAAGCCAAGCAATTTCTTAATAACATGGCAGAAAATACAGGCTTTCTGTCTCTGACTAGCTTAACCTTGCAATGTTTTAGGATTCTGGCTCTGGATTCTTAATTAACCGTAACATGGAAGCACTGCAGGGCCTTTAATGCAAGAGATGATTCTGGAATTTTTGTCTCATAAATTCACAGAGCAGGGGCACCTGGGTGGCTCAGTCATTAAGTGTCTACCTTCAGCTCAGGTCATGATCCCGGGATCCTGGGATTGAGTCCTGCATCGGGCTCCCTGCTCAGTGTGGAGACGGTTTCTCTCTTTCCCTCTGCCTGCCGCTCTGCCTACTTGTACTCTCCCTCTGTCTCTGTTAAATAAAGAAATAAAATCTTAAAAAAAATTCACAGACCAAAAAAGAAATGAGACACTTTGCACTTGGTAATGTAGTGAGAGCGTGTGGAGGGTGCTCACAGGTGAGTGCTTCTCTGCAGAATACACAGCATCCAGGAAGCCAAGATTTCTCACCGACAAGGAGAATGACCAACATACCAACAATATGTTTAGTGATTCATCATCAAAGTACATCTCACTTATCTTTATATGAATGTATGTGTTTAAAAACATTAAACAGACTCGGAATATAGTTTCAAGGATCCAACAATCCTTGAAGAGCATTGAATAATAGAACCAAAGAAAACAAAGTGAATGAAACTATGCACAAGGATGAAAAGATCATGGTCTCTGGAAATAGTCAAGAAAAAAGATTACTACCCCTGGAATGAGACCCCTATTTGAGTTCTGAGGAGACAGAAAAGCCATAAAGTGATGAATGGATAGGAAGGGATCTTTGCTAAGAGACAAGGATAACACTTTGGCTTGCAGAAGGTAACACCTCTGAGACTTCAAAGTAAAAAAAAATTTCCTTCAGGAATTCCTCTTTCATTTCTTTTTGTTTAAATCTTTAAGAACCTCATGGCAGAGCTGTATTTCACAATGGTTTAGTGCACTTTGGGAGCCACTGCCTCATGCTCAGGATTGTCACTCAGTCATTTGCAGCGGTCCTTGTAAGTCCCTGTTCCCTCCACCATCTCCCCCCACCCCCCACCTCCTGGACCATTTCCAGGCAGTCCCCATTCTGAAACTGTGTCTGAATTAAAGAATGCTTGCTTAAGGAAACTGAGTTCTTTAAATTTAACTTAAGCATTTTAAATGGAATATTTCCAAGCACAAAACCAGATGGGGGGTGTGGGGAGAGTGCCTGGGTGGCTCAGTCAGTTAAGCAGCTGCCTTCAGCTCAGGTCATCATCTCCAGGTCCTGGGGTTGAGCCCTGCATCAGGCTCCCTGCTCAGCTGGAGTATGCTTCTCCCTCTTCTTCTGCCTCTCCCCCTGCTCATGTTCTCTCTATCTCTTGGTCTCAAATGAATAAATGAAATCTTAAGAAAAAAAAAACAGATTAGTAACAAAGAAAGGGTTGCCTTGAAGGGTCAACTTTTATTCAATTCACAAATATAGAACCACTGTGGCCCATTTGATAACAATACAATATTAGTTTAGGAGACTGAGAAAGGAATAGATGGGGGTTCAGACCACTAATTCTGAACTCAGAATGAGATTTCAGGTAGACTGTATCTCAGATAATATCAAATTCTTATACACATAAAACCCAAGTCATGTGTCTATGAACTTTGTGGTTCGCAATGACAAGAAGTCATCATATAAGCAGTAATCAGGATTATTATTCTCAATTCTGTACTCCTTCCTATAGTAACATGATATATCCATGTTATCTGTCATTGAAATTTGAAATGCTTCCCACAGATTATATTTTCACACCCTATTAATGTTGGGCTTAGACATGTGACTTGCTTTGGTCAACAAAACGTGGGAGAAGTGGATGGATAAAGAAGATGTGGCACACACACACACACAACACGCACACACTGGACTGTCACTCAGCCATCAAAAAGAATGAAATCTTGCCATTTGCAATGATATGGAAGGAACTAGAGGGTATTATGCTAAGAGAAATAAATGAGTCAGAGAAAGACAAATACCATAGGATTTCATTCATATGTGGAATTTAAGAAACAAAACAGATGAACATAAGGGAAGGGAAGGAAAAATAAAATAACAGGGAGGTAGACTGTAAGAGACCCTTAATGATAGGGAACAAACAGAGGGTTGCTGGAGGGGAGGTGGGTGGAGGGGATGAGGTAACAGGGTGATGGGCATTAAGCAGGGCACTTGATGGAATGAGCCCTGGATGTTGTATGCAACTGATGAATCACTGAATTCTTTTTTTTTTTTTAATTTTTATTTATTTGACAGAGAGAAACACAGCTAGAGAGGGAACACAAGCAGGGGGAGTGAGAGGGAGAAGCAGGCTTCCCGCCGAGCAGGGAGCCCGATGCGGGGCTCGATCCCTGGTCTCCGGGATCATGACCTGAACCAAAGGCAGTTGCCTAACCAACTGAGCCACCCAGGCACCACCTGAATCACTGAATTCTATCTCTGAAACTAATAATACACTGTGTGTTAATTAAATTGAATTTAAATAAAAAATAAATAATAAATAATAAAAATAAATAATAAAAAAATTAAAAAAAAAAAAGAAGTTGGGAGGAGGTGATAATGTTCCAGTGTTGAGCCAATGCCTTGAGGGGTATTGCATGCTTCTGCAAGCACCTCTTGTATTCTTTCATTGCCATGAGAAAAACATGCCATACATAGCTGCAGCCCCTTCAGGCTGAGAAAGAAGACCTGAGGAGCTCACCTGAGTCAACGGAAAGACCCCATTTCAAGCTGGCCCTCCCTGAGCTCAGCCATCTTACAGACCAATGTAGGAATACATAAAGGTTTGTTGCTAAGCCATTGACTAATAAATTACTTCATAAGCTTGTTTTCAAAATTTATTGTTTAGAGTTTATCTTGATGAGCCATGAGTAATATATGGAATTATTAAAGCACTTACATTGTATACCTGACATAGATATAATACAGAATGGTAACTACACTGAAATTTAAAGAAATTTAAAGATTTACATCTTAGTATAAATCTTAAAAATAAAATGACATAATGATGACATCATCAACTCTCCATATTTCTAATGTTCTTTGAAAATAAACTGTCTCAAACTCCAAATATAAACATATAATTGAGTCCTAGACTAAGTTTTATTTAATATTACTTAAATATTTCGGGTCACTTTCTTTTTATGATGGATAAATAAGCCATAACTGGACTCCTGAAGTCAAAGCTTGAAATCATTCTACACACAGAAAGTCGACTCTCATGCAACCATTATAAAGGGAACCTTAAAACCCTGAGGCAATCCATTTCTCTCCCTTGGCCACACCCGCTCCTGAGCAACTGAGTGTGGAGAGAAGGAACAGGTAGAGAACTTGCACTGGTTGGCCTCACTTAGGATTTATTGTTATCACAGGCAGACAATCATATCACGCTGCGATGGTAAGTTATCTTTTCTTCTGCCCAGGAGGGACCATTTCACATATTCTTCTTTCCTCTCAGACCTCCAACACCTTCTCCCCAGCCTCATTCTCAACTGATGATGTTGTTTCTTAGCTTACTGAACAAATAGAGGCAGTCAGGAGAGATTCAATTTCTCTTCCCACCTCCAACTCTCCTTACTTCTATGTTTATATCATTTTCCCTCTTGTCCTGTCATTCCAGTAGTCTCTGTACCTGTGTGGGCAGCCTCTCTACTGTGTACAGTCACTGTCCTGCCTCCCTGACAATTTTGCCCCTGCAATCATGCCCTCTCCTTTCTGCACTATCAATTTTCACCTCTTCAACAGATCATTCCCATTGGCATATCAATGTATGATCTCTCATGTTAAAAAACCTTCTCTCTATCCAAGTTCTCCTCAATTAGAGTTCTTCATTGTAAAACTTTAAAATGGTTGCCTGTCATTGCCCTCTTCACTTCCTCACCTCACATTCTCCCTAAAACTAACTCCAATCTGGCTTTCATCCCCTCTGCTTCCATGAACATATTCTCATCAGAGTCACTGGACCTCATCAGGTCACTTGTTCCTTGCTGACCACTCCTTTCTCCTTGAAATATTCTCTTCACAGGGTTCCAGTTCACTGCTCTGTCCCACTTTACCAGACATTTCCCCATCTCTGCTGGTTCCATCTGATCTCCTGGAACTTTAAATGTTGGATGACCCTAAGGATAGTGTCCTTGAGTCTCTTTACCTGTCATACCCTTTCCAGACAGTCTTAACCACCCCCATGATCATCTGTTTGCAGATTAATCCCAAATTTATATGTTTTCTAAGCTCTAAACTCATACACTTCCCTGCCTGCTAGCCATCTCCATTGTATGTCTAATAGGCACCTCAAATCAGACATGTCCACAACCAAGCTTTTAACTTCCATAATCTGCTTGTTTCCCAGCCCTCCTCATCTCAACAGGAGTACCTCTATTCAGTCAGTAGCTTTAGGCCAAAAACCTTAGTGTCACCTGTAGTACTTTTCTTTCCTTCCCTCCCCATATCCAACCAGCAAAGCCTATTCGTTCTACCTTCAAATTATCTGAAGTTGGATTACTTCTCAGCATCTCCCTTGCTCTCTGGGTTCCTTTTGTGTTCACTAATGGGTGGCCCCAGCAGGATGGCAGTTGAGTGGGGAGGGAGAAAGGCCAGGATATTTTCCCCCACCCCTCCTTTGCTTCAGGCCTGCATCTCTAGCAGTAGCTGTATGCCCCAACTCCAGAGGCCCCTCATCCATGTCCCAGTTGCACTGGACTCCCTGTGACTCTGTCCCTTCTTTCTTTGTCCCTTAAAGTCTTGGGATAGTGTCATCTTCCCTCTTTTGCCTTGTATTCCTGTTCATGCCTCTGTACACAGCCCCTTTGTCAAAGTCTCTTTATTTGAATCATCTGAGGGTGAAGTTCTTTTTCCTGCTGGCATGTGGATCAACACACTACCCTGTCTAAAATACCATTTCTCTCCACTTTTTAACTATTTTTTTCATAATATATACTATTAACTGAAAGTTATTATTATTACTATTATTTGGCTTTCTGTTTTCTGCCCCCTTCTCCAAAAACTACACTTTTCAATGACTCTCCTTTTTAGTTTCCCCAGCCCTTAGAAGAATGCTTGGTACAGAGTTCATGAAAACATGTTTCTAGAGATGTTCCTGACATATTATTCTTTGCAAGAGTAAGTTGAAAGAGATGATTTTGATATGATTCTATTTTTTAAAAATCTACCTATTCAGATACAATAATTGAGTAGTAAAAAGAGATCTGGAGGCATATTCACAAAAGTGTTAAGAGTAGGGTTACTTCCGGGGCACCTGGGTGGCTCAGTTGGAAAAGCAACTGCCTTTGGCTCAGGTCATGATCCCAGAGACCTGGGATCAAGCTCCACATCGGGCTCCCTGCTTGGCGGGAAGCCTGCTCCTCCCTCTCTCACTCCCCCTGCTTGTGTTCCCTCTCTGGCTGTGTTTCTCTCTGTCAAATAAATAAAATCTTTAAAAAAAAAAAGGGTTACTTCCTGGGGAATGGAGGATGGGATTCAGTTTTCTGTTTTGTATATATCTGTATAGGTTGAATCTGTAGAAGAAGTAAGCAGGACAACTGGAACCCTGTATGAAGTTTTTGGGCAAATTAGAAAAAATCATCCACATACTGTAAGTTAAACACAGTCCCACTAGCACCCGGAGAGTGGATTTTATCCTTACTTGTCACAATTTTGAAAACACAACCACACAACCATATTACTTGTTGGCTTGGAGAATAAATATTATTTTTTTAAGATCAGAGAACTGCTTATTTATATACACTTTCCCCTCAACTTCTTTTCTAGCCTATATTTTACATTTTTTTTGGGAAAAATTCTTGACATTACAGAACCAAAGCAACATATGTTATTTGCCCCTTATTACTTTTTTAGGACAAAACAGAAAAAAAACATATTAATGGGAAGAGCTAAAATAAATGATAAAAACATTATAAAACTAAGCAGGAAAGTAAATGTTAACATCTGAACATAAAAGCTATTACAATAATTTAATTATTGTATTAAAATAAATATTAAATTATTAATTTAATTAAAAATAAAAAAATCACAAGTTGGTAATAATGTAGAAACTTAAAATTTACAAGCTACTTATAACCTGGAATTGCTGACATTTCAGAAATCCTAAAGATAGATTTTGAGTGGTAAGCAACAGAAGGGGTTCTGGGTGTCACCTATGGGTCATGTTCTTGTTGACAACAGATTTATTTACTTATTTGTTTAATTTTTTAAAAAGATTTATTCTTTTTTTTTTTTAGAGAGAGTGAGCATGAATGCACCCCACCGCCCCAAACATGTGAGTTGGGGGGAGGAGAAAAGGAAGAAAATCTCCAAGCAGAGTCCCTGCCAAGCATGAAGCCCCATACAGGGCTTGATCCTAGGATCTGGAGATCACGACCCGAGCTGAAACCAAGAGTCAGAAGCTTAACCAACTGAGCCACCCTATTGGCAACAGATTTAATTTGAAACTGTTCCTCAGGTATTTGACAGATCTCATTGAATTTTGATGATTTGACTCCTGATTATGCAGCCAACTAAATATTTTGGAAAAGTGAGTTCATGGGAATTCAAATGCAGGAGCATCCAATTAGACCCAATCGCTTTTACCCCTGGTGAGCTGAATCAGGCTCCACAGAATTCACATAACACAGGGAAATAAGACTTTTGCATTTCCATTTGGTGCAGCTTGGTCACCCCTCCAGGTCAGTGTTGAGGTACGTGGATGGTGCCTCACTGATGGTGTGAGGAAAGTTTTCATTTTTACATGGACAACTACCACTGTCCTGACACCTGCAAAGATGACCCGAACTTCGGCTGATACTGGATAGCCATGCCTGCCAGAGAGACTGGAGAAAGTCTCCATCAGGACCACAGAACGTCTGGTCCACAAAATCAGTGATGGATGGTATCATGGGAGCAGGAGTGATGAGGGCCCACTCACTTGAGTTGTCTCCAACCCGCCCTGTCACTAGGTCCTGAGTTTTGTACACTCTCATATTTCCTCCATCTAATATCCACCTTTCTAAAGAGAGAGCCACACCGGTTGAAAGGGATAAATATTTTGGAAAAAGTGATTCATAGAAACTCATATGCCGAATGGGTCTTAGGCTGAACTGATCAGGATGGCTGATATCCTCTTTTAGATTTTCGATGGTAACCACAAACGTTTTATGAATGGCCATTCGTGGGAGTAAATGCCAAAACTGTGAGCTCACAGTAACTGAGAGAAAAAGGGGACCAGTCTGGAAGGAAAAGTTAAGACTCTAGAAGTGGATCCATGGAAGGGTGGAGCAATAAGGGCAGGGAGAAATGCCTGGTCAGTGGGAAGAAAAAAGAGGAAGAGAATGGGGAAGGAGGAAGTAAAAAGGTGTAAGCTCAGCAAGTGGAAGGAGGAGTGGGATGCAACAGCTATAGCTATTGTTTTTACTGTTCTAGACCAGTCTTGCACACTTCAAACCAATATTTATCTCAGTTCAGTAGGAACATTTGCTTCTCATTCCAACTCAATTTAAATTGTATGCTTTTTGAGCGCAGAGACCATTTAAAATAAGAACAGATTGCTTAGGTATATTTTGACCCAGTGGCTCTCAAAGTGAGGCCCCTAGCCTAGCAGTGACAGCATTTCCTGGAAACTTGCTAGAAATGCAAAATTTCCAGTCCCAACCCAGACTTACTGAATCAGAGATTCTGGGGGTGAGACCTAGTGATCTCTGTTTTGACAAACTCTGCAGTGATTCAGACCCATGCTAAAGTTGGAGAGCAGCTGTATTAAACTCCAATTCATCGACTAGCCCACTGTTCTTATTCCTAATGCATCTTCCCTTCCTGGACAAATGGGAAGATCTCTCTTAATTTCCTTGACACTGGGTGTAAGATTTGCTTTGATTAATGAAATGTGAATGTAGATGTTGTGTGTCCCCTCCAGGTATAAGTATATAAGAGCCAGCATATGATTTTCCATGTTGTTGTTCCTGGCCATGGTGATTGTGGAAGGATATTTTAATGTGGATATTCGCTGGATTAAAGTATGCAGGAATCCCAGGACACTATATGAAGGCAGTTTCTCTGAAGGTCACCTGCCCTAGCTTTGTGTGAGTGATAAGCATATTGTATGTGAAGCCACTGAGAGTTTGGGATTATTTGTTACCACAGCATATGTGACTTATCCTGATTAATATGCTTCTCATTATAAATATTGTATAATTATAGAGCTTTGTACAGATTCAGGCACTTTGATGATAAGTATTAGTTAAATGAATTAAATGAAGAATGAATTTAATATTCAATCAACAAATGCCTATCATTATGGGAGGACATCAGCTATATTATCAGGTCAGTTCAGCAAACATTTATTGACTGGGACTGTGATTTACATGGGGGATACAAAGATAAATCAGACATACCTTCTAACCTGGAGGATTTCAGTTTGAAGGCAAAATTGGAAAGGTTGATTATTGTTGTGTGTGGAGGATTTTGAATTAAAGACTAAAGAATTTTGTTTCATCTTGTGTGTGGGGGAGAATATCAGTGGACCTAGAATAGGGGAGCATTATTATTAAATTGCATTTCAGGAAAATTAGTGTGTTGATGGTGGAAGAAGACCATTTGAAAGGTTATTTCAGCAATCAATTTGTGAGGAGATTAGGACCTAGGCCAGAGCGCTGGTCCCTGGAAAGAGAAGGCATAATCAGAAATAAGAGAGATTGGAAAATAAAAACAGGATATTGTGTATATGAAGGGCAGAGAGCTGTGGAAAAGGAATGATTTAAAAATGACTCTGAGGTCTCACATCTGTGATGCCACTGGTGGAGGTTAGAGGAGGTAGAAGATAAGATCCTTTTGTTATGAGCTGAATGTGAGGGAGGACAGCTCATTCAGGGAGGAATGAAATGAATTGGATGGAGCTTGGGAGAGAAGTCATGCCCAAACTAGAAGATTCTAGTATAGTGGTCATACTGGAAACAATGAGGAGACGGGGTGTCTAAGAGAGAGCTTTAAAGAGAGGGCAGTACAAAGCTTTGGGAGAAATCCACATTTAGGGACAGAAATGAAGAGGAGTCAACAAGGAGACGAGGGAGTTGTCAGAAAGGTGGGATGAGTAGTAGAAGTAATTTTTATTGAAAGCTTACTGTATACTGATAATCTTACATGTACTTTCTTATTTAATCCTCATATCTTGCCTAGGAGGAAGAGTTTACCTAATTTTACAGATGAGCAAACTGAGATAGAGAAATTTAAGAATTTCCCCCAACAGTTAAAGAGCTACAAAATGATGATGCCGGGTCTCCCTGACAACAAAATCTATATTTTTGAACATTGAAAAAGCTCAAATGATCTGTTTTACACCAATCCATACATGGTAGCTTGCTACTGAGGAAGGGTTAGTCAAATGGTAAACCGTTCAAGAGGAGTGATGTTTGAGAAAAGTCCTTTGATTTGAGGACCAGATCTCTGAGTAGAATGGTGGACAGGAGCTTTGCAGCAGGAGGTAGAGGCTTGAGTGTGCCTGGCACTGACAGGGAAGAAGCTGGCAAGACAGTCAATCAAGAAATATGTGGTCAAAGGAACAAGAGAAAGGAGTAGATCCCAGAGGGATTGCAGGGCTACATTAACACGTGTATTTATTTCTAAGACAGAGAGGCCACTTAAAGACAAAATGGAAGGATTCCATAAAGCCAGAGAATGAAAGTGCCACAAAGAGGGTGCCAATGAAGACAGTGATTTTTTGAGGAGGATGAAAAGACTGGATTTAAAGTCTGGAATCTAAAGGCCTAATTCTAATTCTAAAAAGGAGAAGGACGACTGCTTATTTCCAGACCAGAAACAGTGGCTGAGTTAAGGTATTATTCAATGTATTTGAATTTACTGAAGTTTCCCTTATTGTGCTGGTACCAAATAAAGCCAATTATAAATTAGATTAGCTCAGAATTAAATTTTCTAGCTATTAAAATATCTGACAGCTGACAGTTTGTGAAAATGTGCAGACTGTTCCTTATAAAATTGGATTTATAAAACAAAATTATAAAAGTTCTCCAAGTTATGCTCTCAAGTCCTTAGTACTTTATTTCAGGAAACAACTACTCCTTTACCTGAGCCTGGTTTCACTTCAGTGCCTGCTTTGCTTTCTGACTTTCTAAAAATACTATTTAATAAAATATTCTTATTTTGGATATATCTTATGCAGCTATTTTTAAAAACATTTTTTATTAAAAACATCTTTACATCTTAAGTTTATTTGTTTTGGAAAATTTAGGTCACAATATACAGGTTTGAACTGTTTTTGTAATACCTCACTGGTTTCTTAACAAAAATTCCAAGGCATGTCTATGAGTCTGTCATTGCAATCTAATCATTTTTTTTTTCCTGAGCAAATAATCACAAGGGCTTTAGGATTAATTACATGCTTAAACATTTAGTAACACCACCCCCCAACATTCAATGAAGTGAAATGTCTAGAAATCATTCCCTAGGTGTTCTAACTAAAGCCAGCCTTGAGGAATATCCTTGGCTTGGTCATGATTTAAGGAGCGTAAAGATTGCTGGGAAATTCTTATTAAGATTTAAAAAAGAACAGGAACATCATTCTATAAAACCTAGGAGAGGAACACAATATTCTTGTCAGAAGCAAGTTTTCCCATATGGAAAAAGAAATGTAATTCAATTTGCACGACTTTCTGTAGACTGTGGTGGATTTTGTTGCTTTTGTTTGTTTATTTGCTTGGACTTTTGGCTCTTGGGGCCTTGGACTAAGGCCTGAAGAACTGTGAGCTCCATTGCCCTTGACTTGCCAAGGGGTGTAAGGAAATTGCATCTTTTTATATTTGTGAATCCTGGGACAAAAGGGATTACACACTTGTTTTTTAGGAAATGTTTGAGAGCTTTTATATAAAAAGCTGAACAACACAGTAGTCCCCCTCATCTGCCTGGGAAATGTTCCAAGACCTCCAGTAGATGCCTGAAATCATAGACAGCACTGAACTTTATATATACTATTTTTTTCCCTATGCATGCAAACCCAGGATAAAGCTTAGTTTATAAATCAGGCACAGTAAGAGATGGACAACAATAACTAGTAATAAAATAAAACAATTAAGACAACGTATTATGATAAAAGTTACATGGCTGTGGTCTCTCTGTCAAAATATCATAATATTCTGTACTCACCCCTCTTCTTGTGATGCTGAGAGATGACAAAATGCCCCCATGATGAGATGAAATGAAGCTGGGACTGCTGTACTTTAAACTTCACAGAGCAGCTGGAGAGAACCGGAGTGGGGCTGGGGGCAGCTCGCACAGCAGAACTTTTGGAGGGTCTCTGCATGGCTCCCCCTGCACTTGGGCATTCATGGCTGTGCTGACCTGTGGCTTCCAGAGCACTACTTTTTCTCCAGAGGCTCTGACCATTCCTCCTCCAATCCCTTTGCTGACTCTCCTTCTTTGACCCAGCCCTAAAATGGAGGTATTCTCCAAAGTTCTACCTCCACTCTCTTCTTGTGTTACTCATGGAGAAGTCTTGTTCACTCAGGAGTTTCCAACTATATTTTCCAAATATCACTCAGACATCTGTACCTGGGCACCTCATAGATATTGCAAACTCAACACCTCCAAAATTTAGCATGTCTTCCAGCCCTCAACCAAAATGCATTCCTTTCAGGCTTCTTAGGTTCTTTAACCAGATCAACTTTCCTAGTCTACAAAATTAGAAACGCTTTCACCTCCTTTGCCTCCCACCTCCAATCAACAACCAGGTTCAGTTATTGCTATCTCAAATGACTTCTCCGCCTCCACTTCCCACATCTGATAAGTAGCCATCTTGTGTCTCTACTCTCTCTAAATTGTTTCCAACCCTCTCCAGCTTCTCCATTCTAACTTTTACTGACCTCATTCTGACCTCATGACCTATTGCATCAACCAGCTAGTCAGCCTCCCTGTCTCCCGCCATCTTCATTCCACCTTGCATTTGGGTGCCAGAGTTGTTTTGCAAAAAACACAAATATAATAATAACGATGTTTTGCTGGTAAAGCAATGGCTCCTGCAGCATAGTCTGGCCACAGGCTTAGTTCTAACTACGTGCTTCGTCCCAAACTGTAATTCAGATAGGCCCTATTTTGCTCATCAAGCACATCATAAACTTCCATGGCCCCATGTTTGTTTCCCCTCCTAGAGGAGGGGATTTTCTGCTTGTTCAGATTATACCAATCCCTCCAGCTCCAGCTCCATGACAGACCTAATAAAACACGTGTAGAACACAGCAGGACGCTAATAAATATTTTAGGGCTGAATTAAGTGAGGAAGAAAACACAAAAACCCTATGGTACAAATAAAAGATGGGGGATCATTTCATTAGCTGAGAAATAGAACTGAATTTAAATTTGATGTGAATCCAGTTTACTGTCCATAACCCCTGTCCTCCCCCCAGGCTCCTGTGATGGTGTAGCGTGCCCTCAGCAATCCTTTCCCTAGATCTCTCCTTAAAGATAATTTCCTTTTTATTTTTTATTTTTTTAACTAAAAACAATACTGCAATGACATATGTTGTGAAATTTTTCAAGTGTATCTGTAGCATAAGTTTCTAACACTGAAACTGCTGAGTAAAAAGGAACAGGGATTAAATTGTTGGATACATGCTCACAAATCACAGCAACAACTCTGATACCAAAGATGGATGAAGATGTCTGGTGTCCATGACTTAAACAAAAGTATTAACAAGCTTAGGTTTTTGCTGATTTCATAGATTAAAAAGTGTTATTTTGGCTCACTAGAATTAAGGATTTTTCTGTATGTCTTGAGAAGGAAATATCAATGACCCTGGAGCAACACTTTGCTAATTTGCATAGACACACAAAAGAAGGCAGGAAGTGTTCCTGAAAGAACTGCTGGTGTATTGTGTGATAGCATCAAAATAGAAGAACGTTGCATTGACTTCTCCTACTAACATTGTGAAATTTGTAGTAAGTAGATTATTTTTAAAGATGAATTCATTCATAATATTCTTTTGAAAATGTAGTGTAACCATATTTTACCAGAATCTGTGAGAAATTGTCTTTAACTCAAAGATTTGTAAATCTTTACTCAGTTTTTACAATCATTTGTGTTTGTAAGCTTGCTTAGCTAGAGTTGTGAAAATTAGCAATAAAAACTTCTGATTTCTCCATTTCCTTTTAAGTGTCATCATATACATGTGGAATATTCATTTGTGCCTACAAATAATAAAATGACCACTGTTGGGAAGAACAGTTATTTTGGTTTATGTTTCCTTTCTCATTAATGAGGTAGAGCATCTACTCATCCATGCACTAGCCATTTGTATCTTTTTCTGTCTTCCTTGTTCATGCTCTTTGTTTAATGCTCTATTGGGTCGGTCATCTTTTTCTTAACCGATTATACCTGTTCTTTGTAAATTTAGGAAATCAGCCCAACAATATGGGTTGAAAATAATATTCCGCATTTTCCAATTGTCTTTTGGTTTTGTTCATTATTCTTTTTTATTGTTCAGAATTAAAAAAAAAATTTGAAGTCTAATTTACCAATCTTCTTTATACAAGTTTTGTGTCATTCTTAGAAAATTGTTCCACATTCTAATATTATAAATAAATATGCCTAGTTTTCAAGTGTTACTATAGGTTTGTGTGGTTTGTTTTGTTTTGTTTTCAGAGTTTAAATCTTTGATCTTCATGAAATTGACTTTGGTATAAAGAGCAAGATGGAGATCTTCCTTAATTATTTTCCAAATGGTTTCTAGTTATGCCAATTCCACTTATTGAATAATCTTTTCCTCATTGGTCTGAGTATAGCTCTTACGTTAAATTCTGGTGTATGGTTAGGTGTATGTCTGAACTCTGTACAATTTAGAGACAATGTGTAGCTCCCTAAACACCAGTTCAGGAGATCCAGCATTAGATCAATGCTACTCTGGATCTGGATCTTTTAATAGGTATAAATACCACAGTCACAAAAATCAGGTGGGCAAAGATGTACCTTCATTTCTCTATAACTAATCTAGTTTAGCCCTCGAGCACCATGTCCATCCTGTATCAGAACCCTGGACTCAGCCAATTCAAGGTATCTCTCTTTCCTATAGGCAATCTAAGCTCTGAGTGTTGGGGTGACAGCTTCACTTTCATCCTGGTTCTGGTGAAAGGTGTGAATTTTCTAAAAGCCATCTTCTTCATCTGTCTTCTGCTGGCATGTGTAAGATATAACTCACTCTGCTTGGTCCTTATTGTGCACTGGCAGCCATTTATGATTCCTTCATGGGCCTTTGCTCTGTGTCTCTGGGCTACTACCAGCAAAGTGAGGCAGAAATTCCTTGTGCTCTCAGGTCCTCCTAAAAACCTATCTGGGATTTGTCTTAGAGGTCCTGACTCCAGCACCATGATTTGAACCTGAGATATGCAGGATATGGAAGCCTTTCACAGGAATTCATATCAATTACTCCTATCTTGCTCTCTTTCCCCAGGATCTTCTTTCTTCCAAACTGAGATTTTTCTGCTGGTCTTGGGGATGGGGGCAACGGCTGCAGTGATAGGAAGAAAACAGCTTATTCATCACCTTGCAATTGCTCCAACTCTGTTTTTTATAGTGCAAATTTTGACTATAGTATAAACTTTTTGTTCAGACCCTTGGATCCTGATATTCAAAGCCATGCTTTTGGAACAAAAACAATATTTTGTCTCTCAAAATTCCAATTCATACAAGTAAAAAATTTTGGCTTTTAATAAGATCATTTCTGTTATGAATTTTAAGAGTCTATTTTGGAATTCATGGACAAGAATTTGATTCTTTGTCATGGGCTCATGGGCAGAAAGAAGTCCCATGGAAGGATGCTCAGGAGGAGCCTTTGTTAATATCTCAGGAAGTTACCTGTAACACTGAATACTTGATCTGGCATCAAGACTGCTGACTTCATCCTTGTGATCACTCCACTGGTTAAGGGATCTATATCAGTTAACGGCCTTCTGGTTCTCCCAGTTCCTTCCTTCTGCTTTTGCTTAGTCTCTACTGTTTTCTGAATTGGGTTCTTCAAGTCTTCCCTCATCACCAATCCTCCCAGGGAGCAGAGTCTCAGAATCTACTCTCTTTGGCTGGTCGATCATTTTGATTGCAGAGCTGTCTACTTTTCTGATGTTTGACTACTCCCTGTTCTGGGAGCCTGCTGATAAAGTTATCCATCTGACTCCTGTTGTAGCTACTGAATCTTCCCAGATTATCTCCCACATCATCTCGCCCCTCTGCTTGACAGGAGGGCAGAGAGTGCGTTCTAATGTAGGATGCAGGCATACAAGATGGTTGGGTGGGGACAGAAAGTAGTATGTGAAGAAGGCACTAAGGAGAATTACTGCAAGAAAGTCTACTCAGGCAGAGGTGGATCACCAAGAACAAAACATCATAATGTCTCTCAGTTGAGCTTAGGGTCGTGTGTGATCCTTTACAGACTACTGCTTTGATGTAGTCTGTAGTTAGTGACTTTTTCATGATATTACTCTGTTTCCTCCCATTATATCTCTTACCCCTGAATATTCTTTGGGTTTAACCCAGTATTTAGTTCTCATTGGGATCTTCCTTTCTATCACTAAGTAGCCACTATCACAGTTTTTTGTTGTTTTTTTTGTTTTTGTGCCCTGAATGGCTTGATCTGATTCTCTAGACATGTGTAAATTAGACTTAAAAACCATTCTTCTCTGACCACTTGTTTTTGTTTGCTCTCTTATTTGCCATTTCATCAAAGGCCTTTAACACATAAGTTTTTATTTTGAAACAATAATTATGAAAGAAAACATGTCATATGAGGGTGGGAGATTATAAGGAAATGACACAGTCTTCTTCCTCAGACCTATGAATGCTTCTTCCTCAGACCTATGAAAGTCTATGATTTAATCTTTTCTCCTTTTTCTTTTTGGACCAGCTGATTCTTTGACCCAAAACAAACAAACATGGAGTATAAATAATCTTTAAATGAGCATATACTTACACTGAAAGAACATGGAACTTGTTTGAGACCTGGGATCATTTCAAATGGCTTCACAATTTGCTGTTCCCAATTAAACTTCCTGGAATATTCCCAAATGATGTCCTCCATATTTATCAACTTCTTCAGTAATCCAGGAACTCTTAGAATCTGATAAAGTGGAGGA
Organism: Spilogale gracilis; assembly: GCA_004023965.1. NCBI lineage: Eukaryota > Metazoa > Chordata > Mammalia > Carnivora > Mephitidae > Spilogale > Spilogale gracilis. The sequence continues at coordinate 59,785 of PITA01011095.1, forward strand.
ATTAGGTAGGAGGAAAATATATGTTACTTTTATCTGGATAGTGTGCCTTTCCTAATCCCAAAGCAGTTAATTTCTGACTTAGAGCAATAACGGTGGTCATTACTCACTGATGATTTTGATGAGAAGAAACAACAGCTTCTGGACTTCTGTTTCTGTCGTCATAACAGACTAGGTACCCTGAAGAACCTCTCAATATAAAACACCTAGAAATGATGGATCAAATGGAGCAGATAATCTTTACAATATCAAGCTCTCCCATAATACACTATATGTTAACTAACTTAAATTTAAATAAAAACCACTATCAAACTCTCAAGAAAACAGGAGAAACTCCAAAAGTGGTGAGGTGGTGTTAATTCTAGCCCCAGCCTGGATTTGGGGACATTTGGTGATCTTGGAAATCAAGAGGTTTGGGTTTCTGACATGTGGGGACAAAGGACAAGACCTTGAACCATGGTGGGGAGGTAGAAGTGAGGCTTTTCATAATTGCTAGGACTCCCAAAGCTACCACCAGAAAAACAATGTCCAGGCAAAATGAAATAACAAGAAAGCTTGTCTGTTTCAACTGGGCTCTCGGTCAAAAAAAAAAAAAATCAGATGTGCCTATACATGGTTTTAAGATTTGAATTTATATAGCCTGAGTCATCAGAAATCCTGAGTTAAGATATTAATATGAAGTGGTTCTTTTTGTTAGCTCCTCTGCTAATTGGTAGAACTTGAAAGTGAAAAAAAACTTCTTCTGGCAGCCATACATGCTCACCAAGGGTTCTCTGCCCTGCTCTCCCCCAAAAATCCCCCATAAGACTATTCTGGACACCTCTCAACCTTAGTAACCCCATGAAGACTGGAATGTGGTGATTCCATGTTGTGGATAGAGAGGAAAGGGAGAAGGCATGCACACGGGCTTCTTATCTCTAAGCTCAAATCTAGCGGTACCTCCATCCTCAAAAAGGGCCAGATCCCAGGCTTCCTTTCTCTCAACAAAGGTATCTCTTAGGTCCTCAGGGAATTCAGGTTAGGGCAGAGTCCCAGTGTTGAGAACAGGGGTCAGCTACTATGTGGGTACTAGCATTGTCAAAGTGACAGTTTGGTCTCCCCACCGTCCCCCTTTCCCTGCCTATCAGGGACAAAGCTTCCAGGATGGAAGGAACCTCTAGGAAATCCTGCCTATTGCTTAGACCGAGATCTTCCTGTGGCAATCTCCAAGCCTCACCTTGCATTTCCAGTTCCAGACTGGGGTGGAAAAAGAGTAAACTAAAAAAAAACGTAGATAGATACGTGTACACACACATACACATATATACACATGACCAAAATAACAGCATAACTCCTACAGATAAACTTTACCAACATGAACTTATAAACCATGAGGAAACAATGTACTAAGACCAAGAGTTAACAGAAATAGTAACAATGTGATGAGAGCTCCCACCAAGTCAGAAAAGGAAAATATTGAGTACAGACATTTTATTTTAAATACTTAAGGCAGTAAAATATGGACTAAACAGTAAGAGAAAGAATTAAGATACTACTTAAAAATACCTAGAAGTTTCAAAAAATAAATGAAAGAGAAATCCTGGAAATGAAAATATAATCATTGAAATGAAAACTTGATATATGCCATAAGCCTCCAGGAGATAAATCTAAAGAGCTTATGTATAACAGTACAAATGGAAGATAACATTTGTAGGTCAAATAAACATTTAGAAGGTGCTTCATTCTATTCTTCAGGGTTTTACCCAAAAAGCATGAAACGTGTTACAAAAAAAACCCAGAATAAAACAAAAAAAAAGTGTGTAAGAATATTCATGGCAGTTTTACTTGCCATAGCCCAAGACTGGAAACAACTCAAGATGTGTATCTGGTGAATAATGGGTGAACAAAGTTTGGTATATTTATATAATAAAACTGTATTCAGCAGTTACAAGGAATGAACTACTGATACACATAACCACGTGGATTAATGTCAGAACATGTTGAGAGAAAAAAGCCAGACACAAAGGAACACATGCAGATACAATCCTATTTATTTGAAGTTATAGAAAAAACTAAGCTAATCTATAGTGGTTGCTTCTGCAGAGAAGCAGAGGAAATTTCTGGAATGAGAGTATTAGTCTATATCTTGTGTTGGGTGTTGATAATATGGACTTACACCATTGTCAAAGCTCATGAACTTAATGCTTACATTATGTACCTTTTATTGCATGGAATTTATATCTCAGTAAAAAAATTAAAAACTTATAGGTGAAAAAAGGAGAGAAACCAGCTAGGATACATGCCTGGAAAATGTGAATTTTTTCAAAAATTAATGTGAAAAGACAATTCAGTAGAGAAATGGGCAAAAAAAATATAAGCAGGATTTTCAAAGAAGAGAAAGTCTCTAGAGTCAATAAATACACAGAAAATGCGCAATCTCAAAAATAACTGGAGAAATAAAAATTAAAATAACACTTTGACTCCCATTAGGTATAAAAAAGGTTAAAGCTTGAACCAGTTTCAAAATGCTGGTAAGGGTGTAAATAGGCATTCTCATAGAGTGCACATAGGAATTTAGATGTAATCATTGTGTAGAATAATTTGGAAATACTTAGCAAAGATAATAATAACTCAGCAATTCTACTCTTGGGTATATCCTACATCATCAGTTCTTAAGCATTCTGGTCCTAAGACCTTCCGACCTTTAAAAATTATTGAGAATGCTGAAGAGCTTTCATTTATATGAGTTATATCTACCAATATTTATTATATTAGAAAATAAAATTGAGAAATTAACAAAATTTACTAAATCGTTTAAAAAGCAATATAAGCCTATTACAAATTAACAGGCATAACATACTTTTATAGAATAATTACGTTTTCTCCAAACTAAAAATTACTAGTGAGAAAAGTGGCATTATTTTACATTTCTGCTATTTATGGCTAGCTTAAGAGAAGAGAGCTAGAGTCTGTTTCCGCATTCAATCTACTGTGGTGTATTGCTTTGAAGTACGTGAAGAAAACAGATTCACATAGATATGGAATTAAAGAAGGGAGTAGTATCTCAATAGTCTTTTTTAATCTTTCCTTGATACTATACCCAAAACTCAACAAGTAGTAGTTTCTTTTTTCTTTTTTAAAAAAGTTACTCATTTCAGAGAGAGAGATAGAGATATATATAGAGGGAGGGTGTGAGTGTGCAGGGAGGGTCAGAGGGAGATGGAGAAGCAGACTCCTGCTGATCAGGGACCCCGAAATGGGGCCTGGTCCCAGGATGCTGAGCTCATGACCTGAGCCAAAATCGGAGGCTTAACTGAGTCACCCAGGCACCTTAACAAGTAGTAATTTTTTTTTAAAGATTTTATTTATTTATTTGACAGAGAGAGAGATCACAAGTAGGCAGAGAGGTAGGCAGAGAGGAGGAAACAGGCTCCCTGCTGAGCAGAGAGACAGACTCTGAGATCAGGACCTGAGCTGAAGGCAGAGGCTTTAAGCCACTGAGCCACTTGGGTGCCCACAAGTAGTAATTTCTTAAAGGTTAGTTGAACTGGAATATGAAATCATATCAATGAACTTTTCATATTCTGTTAAATTAAAATCTATCATCTTTTTCTTTTTTGGCAGATGTTATTTATTTCAGAGAGACAGTGCAAACATGAGCAGGGGGAGGGGCAGAGGGAGAAGTAGACTTCCTGCTGAGCAAGGGAGCTTGATGTGAGGCTTCATTCCAGGACCCTGGGAGCATGACCTGAGCTAAAGGCAGACACTTAACCAACTGAGCCACCCAGAGGCCCCTAAAATCTATGATCTACCTTACACTTTGAATGGATCTTTGTACTCATGCATTATTTTGTAACATTTTGCTGTGGAAACAAATGGCATTGGGATAATTGGACAGCCACATGCAGAAGAATGAAACTGGACCATTTCCTTACACTATACACAAAAATAGACCCCAAAATAGATGAAAGACCTCAATGTGAGACAGGAATCCATCAAAATCCTTGAGGAGAACACAGGCAGCAACCTCTTCAACCTTGGCCACAACAACTTCTTCAGGGACACATTGCCAAAGTCAAGGGAGGAAAGGACAACAATGAACTATTGGGACTTCATAAAGATAAAACGTTTTTGCACAGCCAAAGAAACGTTCAGCAAAACCAAAAGACAACCGACAGAATGGGAGAAAATATTTGCAAATGACATACCTGATAAAGAGCTAGTATCCAAATTCTATAAAGAACATGTCAAACTCAACACCTAAAGAACAAATAATCCAATCAAGAAATGGGCAAAAGACATGAGCAGACATTTCTGCAAAGAAGACAACCCAATGGCTAACAGACATGAAAAATTGCTCAGTTTTTGATCAGTGATGCTGATCACTCAGCATCAGGGAAATACAAATCAAAACCACAATGAGATACCACCTCACACCAGTTACAATGGCTCAAATTAATCAGTCAGGAAACGACAGGTGTTGGTGAGGTTGTGGAGAAAGGGGAACTCTCCTACACTGTTGGTGGGAATGCAAGCCGGTGCAGCTACTCTAGAAAACAGTATGTAGGTTCCTCAAAAAGTTGAAAGTAGAGCTGTCCTATGACCCAGCAATTGCCCTACTGGGTATTTATCCCAAATGTAGAAATGTAGTGATCCAAAGGGGCACCTGCACCCCAATGTTTATAGTGGTGATATCCACATTAGCTAAACTATGGAAAAAACTAGTTATCCATCCATAGATGAATGGATAGCGAAAATGTGATTCACACACACACGAATGTTATGCAGCCATTAAAAAACAAAATCTTACCATTTCCAACAATGTGGCTGGAGCTAGACTGTATTATGCTAAGTAAGATAAGTCAATCAGAGGAAGATGATTATATGAACTCACTGATATGTGGAATTTGAGAAAAAAAGGCAGAGGATTACAGAGGAAGAGAGGAAAAAATGAAACAAGAAACCAGAAACGGAGACAAACCATAAGAGACTCTTAATTTCAGGAAACAAACTGAGCGTTGCTGGGGCGGTGGATAGGGAGATGGGATGGCTGGGTGATGGACACTGTGGAGGGTGTGTATTGTGGTGAGCACTGTGAATTGTGTAAGACTGATGAATCATAGTCCTGTACCCCTGAAACAAATAATACATAAAAAGGAAAGAAAATATTGGTTTACTGAGTTATACAGATTTTCTAAATGTTGATATGTTTAAATACATTATACAATATCCAAAAATCACCACCATCTCATCAGAGAATTTTTGAAATATTGAGAAGCTGTAAAGCTCACATTTGCATTCAAGTTTTCAAAAACTCAAATTTTTGCTTGAAAGCTCATGTCATCTTTTTTTTTAATTTTTTTAAAAATATATTTATTTATTTATTTGACAGAGAGAGAGAGAGAGATCACAAGTAGGCAGAGAGGCAGGCAGAGAGAGGAGGAAGCAGGCTCCCTGCTGAGCAGAGAGCCCGATGTGGGCCTCGATTCCAGGACCCTGAGATCATGACCTGAGCTGAAGGCAGAGGCTTTAACCCACTGAGCCACCCAGGCGCCCTGTCATCAGTTTTTTGAGAAAATGTCTGCCCGATTGCAGAGGCTGAAGGAGTCATTCTTAGAAATGAAAAAGCTGTTCCTGGACAAAGTGGTAGTTTGTCTTGCAAATCAAAGAACTGCAGGGATTTCGGAACCACTATTGCACTTGGTAAGCAGCAGGCAGGAGTACTTTGTGCTTACTTCCCATTTGACAAAGAGAATACTAAATAGACAAGTACGTAAAAGTTGAATTTTAATAAAATTAGTATTCTTTTTTAAAGACTTCATTTATTTTTTCGACAGAGAGAAACACAGCGACAGAGGGAACACAAGCAGGGGGAGTGAGGGAGGGAGAAGCAGGCTTCCCGCACAGCCGGGAGCCTAGTGCAGGATTGATCCCAGGACCCTGGGATCATGACCTGAGCCCAAGGCAGATACTTAAGGACTTAGCCACCCAGGCTCCCCTGAAATTAATATTCTTCAGTGTTTTAGTAAAATCCCCAGTGTGCAGTGGTAAAGAATACAATGACCACAAGTACAGCTCGGTGCCATTGTCTTGGATCTGTGTAAGGCACAAGCAGTTTTGCCTACTGTTGCTTTTTTACCATCAGTACAACTGACAACACAATGAAAATGGGAAACATGTCTTTGTGTTATTAGGAAAATGGTTTTGACCTCATGGATTGCCTGGAGGAGCAAGGGGTCTGGGCCCATCATGGGTCTTTGGGTCAAAAGAAATATGTGACTTTGCATACCAAGGAACTGGTATTTTCCTATATTTTTGGTCATTGCAAAGACCAGAGCCAGCCACCACCCAGAAATGAATACAGAAGTGGAATGGTATGCAAAGGAATAACGTACAATGCTGAAAATCAGCTAGAGATATATCAAGATCAGTAAGTCTCACAAACATGAGACTTAAAAATAGAGCAGGTTTCATGCAATATGACACCATTTACATAAAGTCTAAATACCTATAAAACAACACCATGTATTTTTTAGAAATGTATATCGATGCAGTGAACTTGTATAGAAATGCATTGGAATGATAATTACCAAGTTCAAAATAGTCTTCACCTGTAAGGTGGGGAAGGAATTGCATTTAAGGAGGAGATACACAGCGGGCTTTCAAAGCATTTTCAGTGCTTTTTCCCCCCTGAAGCTAAGTGGTTATAAGGAGTTTATTGGATCATTCTTTACAGCTCTTTCTATTTTGCAGAATTCCATCATAAATAAGAGGCTATCTTCAACCATATTCTTTCTTGCTGTGAAATTAAGTGATCACATGGGAGAATTACAATTGAAACTTCAGCAACCAGATACAACGGAAGGGGCGAACTTCACAGTAATGGTGTAATTCTCTGTAACAGCACCTTCCCCCACAAAATATTCAGCGATATGGGGTTGCTTGTTGTCCTGAGATAATGACTAGCCAAACTCATTATTTAGATAGTTTAAGATTACCCTCAAGGCATCCATTCTCATCAACAGAAAGCATCTCTTAACCTCTTCATTTGGTTACAAGTATAAGCCTAATGCATCTGCTCCCATGGTGTTCCGGAACATAAGTTTAGTCTCTTGATGTTTTCCGCATTCTCAGCACACAGAGCTCTGTGTACATCTGCTATTTTCATTCCATCTTCAGGGGGCCCCCTGCCCTCTTGAACTTTGCTCTGTGACCATCAGCTTAATCTCAGCAGTTCTGGACTTTCACCCACCACTGTCCCATCCCCCCACAGCCTGTACTCACCCGTGGTTTGAAATTTAAAACAAACTGGCTGGGCTTAGTTAGTGGAGGCAGAGAACAAAATAAACAAAATTTTCATGATGACTTTTTCATTTGGGGGGCAACCTCACATTTTTCTCAGGGGCTTTTATTTAAAATGACAAAGACTAACATGTACAACTTTTTGCTTTTTTGAAGCAGATATCCAAAATATGGAAATATTGTATAAATAAATAATAGAGAATCCTCACTCCACTTGGATGGTTCTTGTAAATGGTTCCTTGGAAGTTGTACAGCCTGTCCAGTCCTCCTTTCAAAAATGTATTCCTGCTGTAATTATGGTTTACAGATGCTGTCTGTCTGGGTTACATAGTTCTGAGCCCACACCCAAATTACTTTTATTTGTTCCATATACTAGTGTTGTGCTGTTGGTTTACAGTGCAGAATGTTATTTTTTTAATGGCAACAATCAGTTAACTAATATACTTAAAATAATCCCTTGTTATTAATTTTGTCTCCTGTAGACAATTTTGCCCTTTCTGTCACCCCTACCCCCTCATTTGCACTAGGCAGGAGGCATTCACGGCCTCAGAAGAGGGAAGTTGAAAAGGAGTTAGAGAGAAGTAACAGTGAATTGTCAGGTTTTGAATTTCAAAATAGGTTTCTGAGACTCAAGGTCAAGGTAATACTTTGAGAAAGTAGGATTTTGTCTCAGAAGGAAAGGTTTTGAGTTTAAAAATATTAATGACCCTGAAGAACCAGGATATGAACCCTGTGCATAAATAATACATTTGGGAATACAGTGGAGAAGGGGGATGAGGAAAAACCCGAGTAAGTGGGGAATCCTCCAAGTTTACTGAATTGATGAAGATCACATTTTTTATCAGGTGAAATGGGATCCAGGGCTCAAGACATAAATTAAGTCCAAATACAAAGAAATAAAGAAGATTAAGTTATTTACATGTTTAAATTCATGAGCTGGCATTTGTACCTTACACATCCTTATAAGACATGCTATTGTCCTTATCGGGGAGAGACTGAGGCCACTGTTTTTTAACTTTTTCTTTAAATTCAAGTTAGTTAACATATAGTGTATACTTAGTTTCAGAGGTAGAATTTAGTGATTCATAAGTTGCATACAAAACCCAGTGCTCATTATATCAAGTGCCCTCCTAATGCCCATCCCGCAGTTATCCCCATTCCTCCTACCCTCTTTCCCCTCCAGCAACCCTCTGTTTGTTCCCTATCCTTGAGTCTCTTATGGTCTACCTCCCTCTCAGTTTTCACCTTATTTTTTGTTTTTTTCCCTTCCCCTATATTCATCTGTTTTGTTTCTTAAATTTCACACATGAATGAAATCATGGTATTTGTCTTTTTCGGATTCATTTATTTTGCTTAGTATAATTTTTGTTCCAACCCCATCATTGCAAATGGCAAGATTTCATTCTTTTTGATGGCTGAGTAATATTAGTGTGTGTGTGTGTGTGTGTGTGTGTGTGTGTGTGTGTACCACTTCTTTTTTTTT
>PITA01011096.1:0-68491 GCA_004023965.1 Spilogale gracilis
GGAAAGGAAAGGAAAGGAAAGGAAAGGAAAGGAAAGGAAAAGAAAGGAAAGGAAAGGAGAAGAGAAAAGAAAGGAAATTAATGGAAAAAAAGAAAGGAAAGGAAAAAGGAAAGTGAAGGGCAGGGAAGGGAAGGGAAGGAAAGGAAAGGAAAGGAAAGGAAAGGAAAGGAAAGGAAAGGAAAGGAAAGGAAAGGAAAGGAAAGGAAAGGAGAAGAGAAGAGAAAAGAAAGGAAATTAATGGAAAAAAAGAAAGGAAAGGAAAAAGGAAAGTGAAGGGAAGGGAAGGGAAAGAAAAAAAACAGAAATAACAGGTTTGGGTCCATCAACTATCAAGTCTTAGCTCACTCTTAAAATCAGAAGAGTTCTTAGCAGCATTTCAGAAAATATAAAATTCTTGAATTTACTCTTGTCCTAGAGTAAGGCCTTAATAAGGGTTTGATAGTAAGGAAGTACAGATCTTAACTAATTTGATGATAGACCAGAGAAGCCACCATCTGATTATATTCCTTGGTAGGGCTTGTGCAGAGGACAAAACCATTTAAAAGGCTATTTGACTTAGCCTAGGTTCTCCTCCAAACCTAGCTGCCATGACTAGTTCATTGACAAGCCATTTCGGTCAGTACTAGACTACAGGGGAAGGCTAGCTAACATTTAGCAGAGCCAATCCTCCTATTCTCTCAGCTGTTCTATGCCTTCTTTTTAGTAAATACTTCCTGGACAGCAAAAACTCTGTGTACTTAGGCCTTGAAACTCAAGGCTACATATGTTATTCTTCCCAAAATTTTCTTGTCTCTTTCTCTCTCTCTTTTCTGTTCACCTTCCAAGCTGTTGATCAACCAGACAACATATTTACTACTGTATAAGACTCTATCTTTTCCTAACTCTTGAGACCCTTCAATTCAAAATAAACATCTACTGTTATCACTCTCCAGCTCTGTCTATACACTTTGCAGCCACATTTTAGGCATAGTGCTTGAATAGGACTCTCCCTAGAATGAACATACCATACTAATCTCTTAGTGTGTGAACCAGGCTCCAACTTTTCCTCTTCTGATGATTGCTGCTAGGAAAGCCATCATGTGTCCTAAGTGAGATGAAAAACAGGCATCAATTCAACAAATAGATGCTATGGAAACCTGGGCCACTGATTTATTTGTTAACTTCAGAAGGGCTTTTGTGGGCCTTAATCTGGATGTCTTTCCATTACACAATAGATTATTGCTGTTCCAATTCACTATGGACCACATATCTGTGTCTCCCCAAAATTCATGTGTTGGGTGGTAGTGAAACCTCCAATAGGATGGTAAATGAAGTTGGGACCATTGGGAAGTAATTAAGTCATGAAAATAGAGCCCTTGTGATGAGATTAGTTTCTTTATAAGACAAAGAAATATAGTCTTTTCTCTCTGTGAGGATACAATAATAAGATGGCCATATGTATAGCAGAAAGAGAGCTCTCAACAGAACCTGAGAATGCTGGCACCTTCATCTTGGACTTCCAGCTTCCAGTTCTGTGAGAAATAAGTGTTTGTTGTTTAATCCATCTAGTCCATAATTTTTTTATAGCAGCCTAACAAAAACTCCGCTAAAATGAATAATTCAGTGGGTCTGTGAAAACCCAACTCATTGTGTATAACTCCAATCATCACTCGATTCATAGACTCTCCTAGCTGTTTTTAAGAGTGGTTGGTTCTCTGCCATGGGAAGCATGGTTTTGCTACAGAACTCAAGTTGTCTGTATTAGAGCTCTCAGAGTAAAGAAAGCAATAGAAGAGATACAAGCATAGGTATAGATATTTAGAAAGATTTACTATGAGTGATTGATACATAAAAACGTCAACACATGTTCTTCCTTCCACTTCTTTACTGGCAGAAGAGACTCTACTTAGCATCCCCATCATCCTCGGATGCCTCTTTGCATAAAAGGCCCAAGGAGCAGGGCACATTTCAGAGCAGCCTGGAATTCCTCCAGTGGCCTCTTACCAATTGAGCCTACTAAAATAGGTTCAAATCCAAGCTCTGCTTCTTATTAATCATGAGATACTTGGAAAATTATGTTCCACCAAGGTTTTGTCTTCTGAAATATAAATATTTTAAAGAAGTATACTCCACTTTCTAAAGTTATTGGGAATAAATTTATAGGAGAATTTATCTTAAGGGAGGTTTTACTACTAACATGATCTAAACAATAATTTAAATGTAAAAAAAATGTTTAAAAAAAACTAGACCTAATTCATGTCTAATTACTAAATCTAAGCACTATTTTCCAGCATGTACTTGTTTGAGTTGACCTCTTAAAAAGTAATTCTTACTTTTTCTTAATATGGCCCTTCCTTCATTTTTAAGCCTCTCTCTTCTTATGTGACATAAAGCAAGTTTATTTTCTGGTTTTTCTTTTTTTTTACCAAGTTGATTTTTAGGGTAATGACAAGGCCTTAGGTTTTAGTTCATAACATTTTTGGTAGTTTTTCTTTCTCACTTTACAAAAAGAAAATACTTCTGAGGTTTCTGTCTGTGTCTTTTTTTAAGTATCATCTATTTCTTTCACCTTGGATGATCTAACTTATACCTGTTTTACTTCTCACCTGTATGTGGATGACTGCCAAATTTATTCTCTGTCCAAATATCTCTTCCACAGAACATTCATATGTATGGTTCAAAATCTTTACATCTTCCTCTCATATACATTCCACAACCCACTATTATGAAATTTAATCATTTATACCATTTTTCTCTATAAATGATTATAAGGGGCGCCTGGGTGGCTCAGTTGGTTAAGCGACTGAAAACATGTATTTTTTTTTCTAAATCAAGTAACATCTATCTATGGTATAAAACATTACATCTCAGTCCTTCTGAGGACTCTCTAGGGCCCTGAGAAAGTTTAGAGAAAATTAATTTTTTTCAGAATACTCTTGTTCATTCCTACAGCCTCCAAGCCACACTGTACTCTGAAGACATATTTACTGTCTGAGGCCTCAGGTTTCCATGCAGGTGGTTGCACTGGCTATTTCTGGGCCATAACTGCATACAAGGAGCTTTGAAAAACTAAGCAGTACACAGTCTAATCAGCCTTCCTGGGCAGAGTCCACCTCCATTCCTCTCCAAGATCCTGGCTATCTCATGTAATCTTTCCAAAGGAATGTGCTTAAAGACCTTAAATCTATAAAATCCAAAATTGTAATCTTCTCATTTTGACTGTTGAGGACTCTCCCTCTATCCTTGTCAGCAGTTTCTTCTTTGTTTTGCCCATAATTTTCTTTAACACCATACAACTCTGAAAGTCTGCATATTCTCTCCACCACAATCTTTTGGAGTGGAAGCAAAAGAATCAGAAGTTTTATGTCATCTTTTGTTTTGTTTTGGTTTCTTTATAACTCACCTTGTTTCCAGTATATGACGGTGCTATTAATTCAATCAACTGACTGTGAGACATAGGAATCATTCAATTTTCTTCCCTATCAGTTTACCATCAATTTTTAGTGATTCTGTCTGTAGATCTCAAACCCATTCCCTGATCACTGTCTTTACTGCCATTCCCTTAGCATAAAATCTATTCTTTTTCCCTTTATAAGCTCACTACCTCCAATGTCAACCCCCTTCAAACAGTAGTCTAATCTCTTGATTATTTCTAGAAATATGCACGATTTCTAGAAGCAAATCTCATCTTGTTATCATCCACTCTAATTTTACCTATTTAGACCCCTTATTAGATCTTATAAGAAATAAGAAAAGTTTGTGTTTTGTTTTGTTCTACCATACCCTGTGACATACATTATTCTAAGATGAGAAATCTAAAAAGTCAACTCCTTACCCAGGTCTTAGTCATTTATCATTCATATATAGGTCTTCCCTATTTCTTTGTATCCTTGCCAAAGCCTGCCATACCATGTGTATTCAAGTTAAAACAAAGTACCTAGCCCCCCACCATCACCAAAAGCCTGCCATGACTTCATTTCTTTGAATATTCTTTGAATACTTCACTCTACTTACAATAGTTGATTCTTTTCTTGGCCCAAAACAGCTTGTACTTGCAGCAGCAGAAGTATCACTATCAATACTATCATATATCAAACCATCAATGAGGGTCAGTGTGTGTGTCAGGTGCCTCTCTTTTATGCACCTGAAGAATTCTATGCTTATCATCATCACCCACATTTGTCATTTTCTTCTTGAATATTTTCTGTAGTAGAAAGGGAGCTCCTTGACAATGAGAACCGTCTCATATTTATACAGTTCAGAAGGATGACAAAAGGTGTTAGGTGTCTGGACATAAATAAGGATGCATTCATTCACTAAGTGAATCAATAAATAAATTAATAAATTTATTTTAATGCTGCTCAGGCCATAGCGAGCTTTTTGTTTACGATTTTATTTATTTATTTATTTATTTGACAGAGAGAGACACAGTGAGAGAGGAAGCACAAGCAGGGGGGAATGGGAGAGGGAGAAGCAGGATTCCCACCAAGCAGGGAGCCTGATGCAGGGCCTGATCCCAGGACTCTGGGACCATGACCTCAACCAAAGGCAGACACTTAACCGACTGAGCTACTCGGGTGCCCCCCATAGTGAGCTCTTATTCCCAATTCGCCAGGTGAATTACTGAGGATATCCACCATGTCCCAGTGATATGTGTTTGGATCATGAGGATTTTTTTTTTCCTAAAGGCTCCACTTTTCAAGCTGTTATGTTTGTGATGATTTCTCTGTAATGCCACAACAGGAAATAAATGCACTATGTCAGTAACTCTATGGAAACTGCTAGTAGAGTACCTCCTTTCCATATTTATTGATTAAAAGTAGAGCACATTTTAGAGATAGCATATCATTTATTCCTTTTTCTAATGGATATTAAATCTCAAAACTGTTTGTTTTTTACAACTGGTCTCCATCAGATCTTAGAATTTTTGCTTCACAATGCTTTTCCTCTGCTCCACTGACTAGGTACAATACTGTCTGCTTCTAACAAATTGCCACCATTTATCAGCAATTAACAGCAGCCTAAAATAGAAGAGAAAGAAATCTCCAAGGATTAGAGAAGAAAATTTGACTTCCTGACCTTCCAATCTGTATGTAAAAGGCAAACTTTGGATTCATGTGTTCTTGGAGCATTATTAAATGGATTTCTTTAATTTTAATAATATATATTTATATATGCATAACAATGTGAACATTAATCTTCACAATACAATTGTGAGAATCATGGAATGTATTATTATCTTCATTTAATCATTTATTTGATTTCACTTATTTAAAGGATAATGGTAAAGCTAATCATGGAGTCAACCGTTTTTTATATACCATACTTACGCATGCTGCTCATCTGCCTATTCTGCCATATAAGAAAACATAAACACCCATTTATAATTTTTTATTTCAAATTTTGTATTTATAAAACTCTTATTGAGCCTTTGTCTTTTTAAAAAATGTCTGTTCTTTTCCCAAAGATTTTATGGATATTTTCAAACATATAACTGAGTTGAAAGAATTTTACCATGTCCATCCACATAGTCACAAAGATTCCACTATTAACATTTCACTATACTTCATTTATTACAAGTATAACCATATTTCTATCCATCCACCCATTATTCCATCTTATTTCTGATCTATTATAAATTAAATGTCAGATACCACTATAGCTTTCCATTAATAGCATATATACCGTCAGAGTTCACTTAAAATATTTTTTCTTTTGATGTAAGTTTTACATACAATTCAAAGCACAGATTTTAAGTATACAGTACCTCCGTTTTCATAAAGACATGCACCTGTTTAAGATATGGAAAACAAACTAGCAACTTGTTTCAAGTTTATGTAAAGCTTAGAATCTTTTGTGTAACCCCTACATCAATATGCCACTAACCTAGAGTTCCTGCTAAAACCAAAACTTGTTTCAAGTGTCAGTTGTCCTTTTTAAACCATCTAACCTGAAGAATATGCTTCCCTAGTCTTGCTTACCTTTAGGTCATTTACTTTTGAGAACTGCTTTGCCTGGCACAATGTATTCTTATTTCCTTGTACCTTTTACTCAAGATCAACCTGCTTTCCTGAGTCATATAAAACCTTTGCTTATGGCCAGAAGTCAAAGGAGTCTTGCTTTCACAATGATCCTCCTACTAGCAGTAAATAAAGACTCTCTTTGTGATTCCACTCTGGGGGAGTACCACAGGACATTTTGACAAGTAGACATTAAATTATTTGCCTTAGGTCACAAAACAGTACCAAATTATTACACACTTAATGGAAATGCCATTTCCAATTTACTAAAATGAAGACAGATGATTTATTAAATGAAGATAGATGATTGATAATCTTAATTTGACACATAATTTTTTTATTTTTATAGTTTTTATATTAGCTCTCCTGTTTAATTTTTATAAACACTTAGACTCAGGGAAGAATACAGAAAGAGCATAACACCATTCCTAAATAAAATAATTAATAAAAATAATAAAAACCCTCTATCAGAAATTAAAATAATCTTCAAAAGATAATTTGAAGGTAAGAGAAATTGCAAATGGGTAGTAAAAAATATGTGACTATAAGTATGTGCATCCTGGTTCCTTTTCAGCACCTGGATCAATCAACATCCAGTTCACAAACAAACCCTAATTACTTTAACCAGTAAGAGATTTATTAGAAGGAGTTTGGTGGACTAGATCCTTCCTTGGCTGAGCCTCAAAGATATTTGTCAAAATATAAAGAACTAGTTCAGCCCTAGTCTACCCTTGGTGATATACTGGAAGCAAGAAGTCACCACTACCCCCAATGCATCAAAGCAACTACTTCTTGACATATAGGAATATGAAGAATGGACAACATAATTCCAATGCAAGGATTAAAAGGCTGTAATACAGAAGTTGCCACCTTAACTACTTCTGCCATTGCTATTGTTTTTGCTCACCTAGAATCACAGGAAATTCTTACGTTTTCTCAAGCTCCAACAATAAAAAAAAAAACCAGGGCAGGTAACAGCCAACTTCTGTGGAAAGCCATCTAATTAGTGATAGTGCTAAAAGAGATCCCATTTACAACTAAACAGATGTCAAGAACAGGTTGAGTGATCCAATCTATGTTATTACCATTGATGCTGTGACATAGTTAAGACCAATTTATTGTATATAGAAATATTCCATTTTTTTTAACTAAGAGTGTCCTTCACAAATCAATTTTCTTATTTGAACAAGTCATATTCACATAATGAATCTGAAATTAAATTGGAGAAGTGGATGGCAAAGCAAATGATATAGAACTAAAATGAGTGTTCCTCTTGAGGTGAAAAAAATATATAAAGTAAAATATGTTTCCAAGGAACTGGTGTAACAAGAACTTACCTAGTGCAGAGCCAAATAGTTTACATTAATTAACTTAAAAAAAATAAAAGAAATTGCATGAAACAACTGAACAAAAATGATCACACATTTCCCCAGGAGTTTCAGTTATATTCTTTGAAATAAGGTCTTCAGGGATACTCCACACTTATCCTTCCTTTTTAGAGTTAGCTGATGACATTTGGCAGAAACTGAGAACAAAGGGGTTAACCCAATTTCAAGTTTGTCTTTGATGCACTCCCAAATCTCCTCCTGTGAGAAATGAAAGTGAATTGCCTTAAGTGGTTAAAGAGAGGAAATAGATCAGAGCAGTCAATAGCTAGCCTTGGTAAGAGGATGGTTTAGCTTCTTTCTTCTTTAGAACAATGTGTCTTGGTTATTGTCTGTATCTTTTTGAAATAAAATGACCAATCTCTGAAGCAAATTCATCTTTCAACAAGTACTGTTTTTTTTTTTCCCCAAGGAAAACTACTAATAGGAGATTATGTTAATCACAATCCCGTAAAGGCTTTAAAATTTACTTGAGAGGGTTCTTGTAATTTAGTATGTTATTTCAGGTGCTTCTTTATTTAATACTAACAGAGGCTAGAAAATGTAACACAATTGTCAAATCAAATTAATTATGCCAAGTTATAATTGGAAAATACCCAAGAATATTTTACAATAGAAAGAAAATTTCTGTTTTGCTTTAGAAAGTAATACATACCAGATTTCTCATAAAAATGTGGCTTCCTATTAGGTATAACCAAAAGTGTACACAATACCCAAAGAGTCCCTAAAGACTACTTAACACAATCTCTTTCAAATACAACCTCTCTTTATCTCAAAAGAGGCGTAGGCCATTATTTTCAATAGAGCATATTTTGGCACAAACTACCATTATGGAACTTAGGGCACACTACTGCCCTGTAAGTCACTATCATACTGCCTGATTTTTCATTAGCTCACATAGCAAATAACTTCAAAGACATGCAGCAATTAGAAAATATTATAGTACAATCAAAATGTATTTATTAAAAATTTTCAAATGAAGAGTTTTAAAAGTAACAATAGTAGAGTAGTTACTACATTCCCCATATCCCTTCAACAAGTATAATACAATGAACACCTACAGGTAAAATCTACAACTAAACTAGAAAACAAGGTATCTCCATGAATTCTCATGCATGAGCAAATGATGAAAAACCACTGGCAGTTATAATACCCCTATGGCAATGTTTAGGAGAAAACAATGCTAAGGCACCTGGGCTTCTGTTGGCTTGAAAATAGGATTTTAGTTTCCAAACATTAAAACACTTAAAGTATGTCTAGATCCAAGAGTTCTTAAGTATACTTTAAAATGTTCAACCTTAGAGAATGCTAGGGAATCACCTTGTTATTTTGAAAGATAATAAGTAAATGTCAAAAAAATCTAGCATATTATTGTCTTCTCTCCATGAATTATACCAGATGATATGAGATATTTCAATTCTTAAAAGTAGTGCAGCTAACAAAAAAAGAAATCATGACAGAATTACACAAGTACCATTTTGCAACTACAATGAAGAAATGAATCTATACAATAATTACTATCTAAAACATTGTAAGAGAAAAATGAATTGTTTGCTTTTTAAAATATATCACCTATAAAGTATTCTTGACTCTCACTCCTCTCAAAAGACATACCTTAGTTTCATGGAAACACTGTATCTATACATAGAGCATATAAGGAACAGAGGAAATACTTTATGCCACTACATAGATGCTATCAGAAATATTAGATTATGAGTAGTTTCACAGGATAAATGACCTTGAAGACTTTCTGTAAAACATTTATCTACATATCCAAGAGGCTAAGGATACCTCCAGCAGGATAAATACAAAGAAAATCTAAACTGTGCATACCATAATCACAAACTCAAGGGCAAATTCTCAAGAGCAATCAGAGAGGTTAAAAATAGTTTACATACACAGGAAAACAATTATAAGAATGATGGCTTACTTCTCATAAGTTTGGATTCCAGAGACAAACAAAGTATACTTTTTAAAAGTTCATGAGTAGAATTGGTGGGGGAAGGGGGGAATGAAGGAAGTAGTTAATTCGGAATACTATAATCAGTGAATCAATCTTTCAAAAATAAGGGTGAAATAGAGATTTCACAATAAGAAAGCTTTTCTGCACTATGAGAAATGCTAAATAAAGTTCTTCAAGTTTAAGAGAAAAAGTTACTAGATGGAAACTCACATCTATAGGAAAAATGCAGAATTCCACAAATTATAAAGATACGGATAAATTTTTCATTTTCTTTTCTTCAATTCATTAAAAGCTACTGAACCATTGTTTTTAAAGTGGTACTGTGGGGTACATTATGTATCTAGAAGTGAAATATGTGACAATAATAGTATCAAATATAGTACAGGGTACATGAAAATTGCATTGCAATAAAGTTTGTAGATTTTGCCTGGAGTGGTATAATAGTAACTCTCAGAAGATTGTGACAAATTAAAGAAATATGTTTTAGTTTCTAGATCAGCCACTAATATATATATATATATATATATATATATATATATATGAAAAGTCATTCCATAAAGCAAATTGCAAAAATCACATGGAGTGCTTAAACAACAAAAATAAAAAAGGAAAGAAAAATATAAAACTGGTAGAAAAGAAAAAAAAAAAACAGATGCAGAAAGAGGAAACAGAAACAATTTTATTAAACATAAAGAACTACTCACTCAAATTTAAAGTAAGATAATACCAGATTGGCCTATAGTACAGGCACAGATAGATTAAATGTACAAAGAGGAAAAATAAACAT
Organism: Spilogale gracilis; assembly: GCA_004023965.1. NCBI lineage: Eukaryota > Metazoa > Chordata > Mammalia > Carnivora > Mephitidae > Spilogale > Spilogale gracilis. The sequence continues at coordinate 10,135 of PITA01011096.1, forward strand.
ACAAAGTATAAACATAAGAAAGTTACTGACTCTATTAATATCATCAGAAGAGAAAAATGGACCTTAATATAAGGCAATAGATAAAGAGATGGTATAATATATTAAGGAATTGATTTTTTTAGAAAAACAATGCAAAATGAATGAACATATCTTTAATAATAGAGTCATAAAATATATGGACAGAGTAATAGAATCAAAGAAATAGAGAAGACCAAAATCATATTGAGGTTTTAACACTTCTCCTTCAGTAAATGATAAAACAATTTCATACACACAATACTGAAGCATTTATACTTTTGAACAACACAACACTTTCAATATGAACTACATTAAATTTATAAGACAATACTCCCACTATTGCAGAATATACATTGTTTTCTAGTGCACATGCAGCATTCACTAAGCTATACTAAAATGGAGGCCATAAAACTAGACTCAAATTTCAAAATAATGACATCTTACAAACTATTGTTCTTTGTCCATGAGATTAAATTAAAAATTGATAATAATAAACTTTAAAAAGCATCAAATATTTGAAAATTAAACAAAACACATATAAGTAACCTATCTATTTTTAAAAAGAAGCACAAGAAAATTAGAAACTATTTTAAAATAAAAATGAAAACTACACTTCTCAAAATGTGTGAGATGCACTGATGAATTACCTAGGAAGCAAAGCTATCATTCAAATATCTATATTAGAAAAAAAAAAGGCTTTAAACCAATGAACTAACATCTGTATTAAGAAGCTAAAAAGATTATTTGATCAATCTGAACATTTTAAGAAAAATCATTTGAAAAAAAAGATTCAACATCCAACCATGATAGAGCCACTCAGCCAAAAATAATTGAAGAAAATGTTCTCAACCTAAATAAAAGCACCTGTGAAAAACTTACAGCTAACAACATATTTAACAATGAAACATCTGAAAGAGGAAAAAGGGCAAAGTTGTCTTTTCTCAGGGCTCCCATTCAACATTGTCCTTGTTAGCACCAGAATGTAAGAAAAATAAAGAGTACAATGACTGGAAAGGAGGAAAGATAAGTCTTTCCCTAAAGAAGGCATGATAGAGGATAGACAGACAGATGATATAGATAGATATATAGATGATATAGATATAGATATATAGATATAGATATAGATGAAATAGATATAGATAGATAAATATAATCATATGAAGTGTATAAGTATCTGTAGAATTAAAAATAAATTAAGACAAATTATAAAATATAAGGTCTATAAAGAAAAATCAGTTTTACTTCTATATACTGGTATATATAGGAACTAAGAAGAGAATTAAATTTTAAAAATACCCTTTACAATAGCATAAATAACCAGAAATATTTAGAAATGTTTTTTAAAACACGTGCAAGTTCTCCACATTTAAAAGTTCAAAAACATTACTGAGAGAAATTAAGGTAGACAAATGGATAATTATACATAATATCATAAACAGGAAAATGTATGTCAACAGTGTTAAGATGTCAATTATCTCAAAATCAAGCTATAGTCTATGCAATCCCAACCAAAATAACAACATTTTTTTGAAGAAACTGACAAAATGTTTATAAAATGTATACAAAACTAAGGAGTTAGAAGAGCCAGATATCTTGACAGAAAAAAACTACAAAGTTTTTTCCCGATCCTCTGACTCTCCATAAGGCTACAGTAATCAGGGAAGTGTGTGGAAAAAAAATAGACACCACAATTAATGAAACAGAATGGAGAGTCCAGAAATTAACCTGCGTATAACATCAATTAAACACTGACAGAGTCGCCAGAGCAATTCAAGTGGGAAAGAAATACCTTTTGAAAACCTACTGCTATGGATGAAAGTTTACTTTACTGGTATGTAAAGTTTATATTACTGCTATGGATAAAGTAATCCTTGATCATTACTGTACAGCATAAAAAATACTAACTTGGAATTTCCACAGATATAATAGTAAAAGTTTAAATTTTAAATATAAAAAAATATATAGAACAGCTTTTCTATCTTTTAGCAGCCAGTGATTTCTCAGAGACTATAAAAAATACCACCTAGAAACACAAAAATATGCCAAGGCATCAACAAAAATTTGATTATTTTCTCATCAAATAATAGCATTAAAAAAATAAAAAGCAAGCCACAAATTGGGAAAAACATTTCCATATGTCTAGTTGGCATAATTCTTTTTTAAAAAAGATTTTATTTACTTATTTGACAGAGAAAGAGATCACAGGTAGGCAGAGAGAGAAAGGGAAACAAAACCCCCGCTGAGCAGAGAGCCCGATGTGGGGCTCGATCCCAGGACTCTGAGATCATGACCTGAGCGGAAGGCAGACACTTAACCCACTGAGCCACCCAGACGCCCTAGTTGGCATAATTCTTACAAAGGACATGTATCCTAACATGTAACTTGATATTGAACATAGAACTACAAATGTATGTAATACTATATATTTAATATTGTATCATACTAGGCCATATAACAGTGTATGTTATACTTTATACTATATTATAGTATATATTATACTTTATATGTTTTATGTAATATATAATACATTGTATTATATTAATATCTATGTATGTGTTTATATACATATAATCCTATTTATATTACACCCTATTATGGTATATATTTTACACTTCATGTTTAATATCTAATGTCTATATTTTAATATATGTATACCATATAAAATTGATATATAAGAAATATGACCTTCTATATATCAAAAATAAAAAGCCAAAAACCCAATTTGATTTGGACATAATGTGAAGGAACTGAGAGTTTATCATTGCTGATAAGAACAAAAAGTAAAAAATCCACACTGACAGGTTTTTGTGGTTTTTTTTTTTAAGATTTTGTTTATTTTAGAGGGAAACAGACAGAGAGCGCACAAGCAAGGGTAGGGGCAGAAGGAGAGGGAGAGAATCTTAAGCAGACTCCATCCGAGCATGGAGCCTGACACAGGCCTTGATGTCATAGCCCATGAGATCATGACCTGACCAAAATCAAGAGTCAGGTGCCCAACAAAGTGAGCCATGCAGGCACCTCAACAGTTTTGTTTTTAAAATCAAGTTTTATGACCAAGCAATTCCAATTACTTACCCAAGTGAAATGAAAGTATAAATACAGAAAAGTAATTTTACATGTAACATGTTTATGGAAGCTTTATTGTAGCAAAACATCAAAAGCAACTCAGATGCCCATCAACATGAGAAAGGAAAACAATGTGATACATTTATATAATGAAATACTACTCAGCAATAAAGAACATAATAGGGGAAACATGGGTGAAGCTCATAAACATTTTGTTGAGAGACATAATCACAAAAGAAGACATTATGCATGGTATATTTATGAATTTCTAGATAAGACAAATTCAATGTTTTATAGAAAAATCAGAACAATAGGATGATGGCAACTGACAAGTAGAAGGCATAAGCAAAGTTTCTGGGATCATGGAAATATATCTATTTTGACTGGAGTATGGTTTTTGTCACAATATCTATGTATTCCACTTTACATCAATTTTATTTCATTTGAAAAAAAGAAGATATAGATTAATATTAAGAAGAAAAGCTATCATAATATATGATCCTTCCTTGTAGTCAGATAAAGAAATAATGTTATAATCACTTATAAGACACCTTGAGAAAGGTGAATATTGAGCAAAAAATTGGGAAATTACTGTATGTGAAAGTCGTATTTATTATGGTACAATTTTTTTAAGTCTACATATTTTAGGAAAATATACTGACATATCTGTAATATCTAATTTTGGGAAGACTGTGTGCATTGAAAAAAAATAAACAAATGTTTGCCAGGTATGAATATTGGCCATCATGAGTACATTTTATTATACCTTATACTTTTATGCTTGAAAAGTTATATAATATTTTTAAAGTATTCCTTATTGATTGCCCATATTTAGTGTAATGTTGTTAGTACAGATATTTAGAAGGTCCAATTATTTTCAAAGAATTTGTGATCTACATGAAACACCAAATAAGATTAAAGTCAACTGTGTTTGTGTCAGTATCATGCTGTCTCAATGATAAAAGCTTTGTAATATAGTTTGAAGTCATGATGCCTCCAGCTCTAGTTTTCTTTTTCAACATTCCTCTGACTATTTGGGATCTTTTCTGGTTCCCTAAAAATTTTAAGAGTGTTCCAGCTCTGTGAAAAATGTCAATGGTATTTTGATAGGGATTGCATTGAATATGTAGATCGCTCCAGGCAGCATGGACATTTTAACAACATTTATTCTTCGAATCCATGAGCTTGGAATGCCTATTCATCTCTTTGTATCTTCTTCAATTTCTTTCATACGTGTTTTGTAGTTTTAGAGTACAAATCCCTTACCTCTTGGGCTAGGTTCATTCCTGGGTGTCTCATAGTTTTTGGTACAATTTTTACATAAATGTGATTGATTCCTTAATTTCTCTTTTTTCAGTCACATTGTTAGTGTATAGAAACACAAATGATTTCTGTGCATTGATTTTGTATTCTGCCATGTTGCTGAATTGTTGTATGGCTTCTAGCAATTTTGTGGTGGAGTCTTTTGGGTTTTCCACATAATGTATCATGTCATCTGTGAAGACTGAGAATTTGACTTCTTTGCCAATTGGAATACCTTTTATTTCTTTTTGTTTTCTGATTGTTGAGGCTAGGACTTCTAGTACTATGCTGAACAATAGTGGTGAGAGTGGGCTGCCCTGTCATGTTATTGACCATACGGGAAAAGCTCTGCTTTTCCCCATCGAAAATAATATTCACTGGAGACTTTTTATAGATGGCTTTTATGATATTGAGGCATGTTCCCTCTATCCCTACACTGTGGAGAGTTTTAATCAAGAAGGGATGCTGTACAATGTCCACAATAGCCAAACTATGGAAAGAACCTAGATGTCCATCAACAGATGAATGGATAAAGATGTGGTATATAGAGAGAATGGAATATTATGCAGCCATCAAAAATGAAATCTTGACATTTGCAATAACCTGGATGGAACTTGAGGGTATTATAGTAAGCAAAATAAGTCAATCAGAAAAAGAAAATTATCCTATGAACCTCACCAATATAAGGAATTTAGGAAACAAGACAGAAGATCACAAGGAAAGGGAGGGAAAATTGAAACAAGACAAAACCAGAGAGGGAGACAAACGGTAAGAGACCCTTAATCTCAGGAAACAAACTGAGGGTTACTGGAGTGGAAGCAGGTGGGGGGAATGATGTTGTGGGGGGATGGACATAGGGAAAGGTATGTGCTATGGTGAGTATTGTGAATTGTGTAAGACTGATGAATCACAGACCTGTACCCTGGAAACAAATAATACATTGTATGTTAATTTTTAAAAAGTCTTAAAAAAAACCAAAATGTCAGAGGAAGGTGTTAAAAAAAAAAAGCTTCTTGTATTTTGTCAAATGCTTTTTCTGCTTTTTGTAAGTTCAAGCTGTATTACAATGTGGTGATCAGCAGAACAGCATGGTACTGGCACAAAAACAGACACATAGATCAATGAAAAGAATAGGGTGCGCAGAAATGGATCCTTAACTCTACAATCAACTAATCTTTGACAAAGCAGGAAAGAATATCCAATGGAAAAAAGTCTCTTCAATTAATGGTGCTAGGAAAATTGAACAGCCACATGCAGAAGAATGAAATTGGACCATTCTATCACATCATACACAAAGATAAACCCAAAATGGATGAAAGACCTCAATGTGGAACAGGAATCCATCAAAATCCTAAAAGAAAACATAGGCATAACCTCTTTAACCAGAGCCAAAGCTGCTTCTTGCAAGACACATCTAAAGGCAAGGGAAACAAAAGCAAAAATGAACTTTGGGACTTCATCAAGATAAAAACAAACTCAACATCCAAAAAATAAATAATCCAGTCAGGAAATGAGAAGAAAACATTAACAGACATTTCTCCAATGAAGACACACAAATGGCCAACAGATACATGAAAAAATGCTTGATATCACTTGTCATCAGAGAAATACAAATCAAAACCAAAATGAGATACCACCTTACACCAGTTAGAATGGAAAAATTAACAAGATAGGAAACAGCAAATGTTGGTGAGGACGTGAAGAAAGGGGAACCCTCTTACACTGTTGGTGAGAATGCACCCCTGGTACAACCATTCTGGAAAACAGTATGGAGATCCCTCAAGACATTAAATATAGAGATATACTATGACCCAGCAATTGCACTACTGGGTATTTACTTCAAATATAGAGATGCACTGAAAAGAAGGTGCACCTGCACCCCAATGTTCAGAGCAGCAATGTCCACAACAGCCAAAATGTGGAAGGAGCTGAGAAGTCCTTCAATAGATGAATGGATAAAGAAGATGTGGTTCATATATACAATGGAATATTACTCAGCCATCAACAAGGATGAATCTCTACTATTTGCATCAACATGGATGGAACTGGAAGGTGTTATGCTAAGTGAAATAAGTCAATCAGAGAAAGACAATTAGCATATGATTTCACTCCTATGTGGAATAGAAGAAATAGTGCAGAGGATCATAGGTGAAGGGAGGGAAAACCACATGGGTAGGAATCAGAAACGGAGACAAATCATGAAATGTCTGACTCTGGGAAACAAAAAGGGTTCCAGAAAGAAAGATGAAGTAACTGGGTGATGGGCATTGAGGAGGGCACATGATGCGATAAGCACTGGGTGTTATATGCACAAACACTACATCAAAAATTAATGAAGTATTCTCTGTTGGCTAATTGAATTTAAATTTTTTTAAAAAGGGGAAAAAACATTAAAGTCAACTGAAATTATTTCATAATAATTACTGCTGTGTGGTAAGAAATTTTTGTGGGAAGACCAAAGAATCCTTACTAACTGAAATCTGGACAAAAGAGGTAGCACATTTGAGACTGGGTGGGACAAGGAAATTGGGAGTATGAGCAGCAGAGCCGTAAAAAGATGGAAGTCAAGCAAATGGTGACAAAGCCCAAGTTTCAGATTTCATATTTTGCCTAGCTTAGCGCTGCCAATAGGGAACCAGCTATGGGCAAGCCATGCATTGTTCAGCATTGCACACACATGAAAAATAAACAACTGTGAGGCCCTGGGGGGTGCGGAGGAATGCATGAGAGGGGAAATAATTGTTTTTAATAAAAGGAGGCACCAGGATTGAAAGGCTATAAAAACAAACAAACCTGTATTTAAACAAATGGAGGAATTTAGGCCTTGGGAGCAAAGGAGATCAGCCATTAGTACTGAAGTCAGTATATGGAGTTTTCCCTCTGTCCTCACTCAGTGCTATGTTTACTCAGCAGATAGACACTATCCCTGATGCAGCAAATATTGTATAAAAAATAATTCCTCCAGCCAATTTACTATGACATGCTGACTGAGAAGCCATGAGTGGGTTATAGGTGTCCCAAAATTGCAAACCACTCTGTCCATGGGATCATTCAACAAATCTCAAATATTATCATGTTCTATTTTGCCACGACATAAAAAACACTATGAAACCATTGTTCTAATCAAAGGCACATAAAATTCCAAAGGAGATCTGGATGACTACTTCATCTTTTGTACCCTAAAGAGAAGTATTAGAGACATTCATGCAAGTGTGGCCAAGAAAGAATCAGCCCAAGTCCTATTCAGTTTTACCCTCCTTTGACCAGATGCATTAATTCAATTTTGGTTGCTGGGAATTAATGTAAATACTTTTACCAACTTCTAGTTTTGTATCTGGTGCTTATATTTGAGTGATTTATCCAAAGAAACATAAAATATATTTAAAAATCTCATATTGGTAATAATTTTGTATTGTGTAACAGTACTCTTATTTTTCATATTCTCCTGAGTTAAGTGTGCCAGTCTTTTAGGACATCAGTGAAGCAGAGCCAAGCAAATCACCAGCAGAGTTCTGAATTCTTAATAACACTTTCTATCTACCATACTGTATACAAAAGCACCAAAGAACACTAAGAAAATTGAACACATTATTATAGTTCTTATTTAATCTTTCTCTTGTTTCTTGCATCACTTTTAAGCAAAACCAATAGGAGGCACTATTCTTGACTGACTAACCCTATCTACAGCTACCTTTTCTGTCGGGGACGGGGACGGTGCATGATCCCCCTTCCCTTCATGCCCAAGCCACCAGAAATTCTGGTGGAGGTACCTGTGAATGTGAATGAAAGCCCAGAGGGGCTTTCCCCCGCTTAGAATCTGAAAAGCCACTTACCCTGTGGGTCAGGGAAATATGTCCTTGGTGTGCTTATTCAAGACATAGTTCTTTTTATCCTCCTCCAGTAATCATATCTCTGTATCTCTTATCTGTATTTCTTGATCCCTCTGCCTCAATGGTCTCAACTTCTGTGAGTTTAAGCAATCACTCTGTACCTTGCAGTAACAATACTAATCCTGTGTCTCTAGGGCGGGTGCAAAAGCAGTTAAAGATTTAACTGCACCACCCAACTTCCTCACTTGGGAATAATAAAAGACTGGGACCCTTGACGGTCAGGGGAGATAGAGAGAGGAAGACTGAGAGAGGAAGAAGGAAGAGCAGAGCGAAGAGACAAAGCCATGAGACTGACAGTCTGAGAGACAGAGACACAGACACAGAGAGAAAGACAGAGAGCCTGCGCAGAGAGAGGCAAAGGAAGAGAGAGTGAAGCGAAAGACAGAGAGCTAGAGACAGAGAGAGAAAGAGACAGAGAAGCAGAGAGCAAGAGAGACAGAACCAACTGTTTGCCTAAAGCTAGACTGATGTAACTAAAAGGCTTTAAATAAAGAACCCTGAAGACACAATTTTCAGGAGAAGAGATCCCCACACCACTCTTCAAGTACAGTCTCCTCATTTTATCGCCGACTCCGACGCCACCTTTGGGGAACCCCAACCATTACCGTTGCGGTGGCGGGCTCCCAGCACTTTTCCAAAGTTACCTTCTAAGTCTAAGGGTGCCTGTGCAACTCTGTCCTTGCCAATGGGATGTACAAAGACTTCATGGTATGAAGCTTCCAGGGAGGTTTATAGGCACTAATAAGTCATAGATGTCATGCCCTTCCATCCTTTGTTATTGGATTCTGCATCAGATGTCCTAAAAGATTTTGAAAGTGATGGAGGCATCTTACAACCACGAGAAAGAAAGCTATATGCAAAAGATGACAGAAAAAAATTTTTAAAGAGATTCCCAAGTTCCTGATAGCACATCCAAATATTTTATAAATTCCTCTACAATGTATTTCAATCATAGGCAGGGATAATTAATTTTTTTTAAAGATTTTATTTATTTGACAGAGAGAAACACAGCCAGAGAGGGAACACAAGCAGGGGGAGAGAGAGAGGGAGAAGCAGGCTTCCCGCCGAGCAGGGAGCCCAATGTGGGACTCCATCCCGGTTCTCCTGGATCATGACCTGAGCCAAAGGCAGTCACTTAACCAACTGAGCCACCCAGACACCCCGGCAGGGATAATTTAAAACAGATAGAAAATGCATCCTTTTAACTCCCAAAAAATCTATTCAAATTGCATTTTAAGAGTTCCAGGAGTTTTATGAACTTTATTATGCATATTCTATATTTTCACTCTAGAAAAGTAGGATACTACCATGATTCATTACTTATCAAATAGGTTCCAATAAGGTTTACACAATGGTTGTTACAAAGGGCTCTTTTATGTCATTATGTGTCTAACATTTTACCTTTTTTTTTAAGGTTTTATATATTTATTTGAGAGAGAGAGAAGGAGAGAGATCATGAGCCAGGGGGAAGGGCAGAGGGAGAAACAGACTTCATTCTAAGCATGGAGCCTGATGTGGGACTTGATCCCAGGATCCTAGGATCATGACCTGAGCCAAAAGGCAGATGGTTCACCAGCTGAGCTCCCCAGGCACCCAACATTTTACTTTTTAATTGATTTTGTAGATGGGCTCATTCTCCCATTACTGTTATTACTCCTGCAATGACACCTTCAGGGCATATATTTAGCTACCTTATAAATTACAAAATAAGGCTTAGCACTAGAGGAAGAATTTTCTTCCCAGCAATTATTAACTCAGATGCTACTATTCCAGGCATATTTTTGAGTTAATGTAGTTTAACTGCTTTTCAGCCCACTCTACTTAACTACATTGAAATTAATTTTAACAGTTGAGACTATAACAATTTGCACATTCTTTTCCAAAAGAACAAGTGGATTAAAGGGGAAATAAATAAATACAAATGGATTAATTTATTCTAATAAGATGCATGCAGAAATTCACACTCTTTATGCACTTATTATTTTTTAAAATATACATTGAGATCTAATAAGGGCCAGGGAATATGTTCAGTTCAGGTAATGAAATGAAAAAAGAAAAATATCAAATATATTTCAAATATTTCAGGGCAGTACATAAGGGCTGAAAAACCTGCTAACACAATGTAAAAAGTGTTAAGACAGAGGTATACATTTTGTACCATAAAGGTAATGTGCTAGAGCTAAAGAGAAGAGGCTGCCCTAGTGACGGGTACCATTAAACAATTTTCCAAAGAAGTGACAAAAGCAACCTTGCTTTTTACTAGACTAAAATTGTCCTGAATTTACAGCTTAATAACTGTGTGTGCTCAACAAGAAAATTAATAAAATGTCATATACATCCATACAGACACAAAGAATCATTTTTAAAAAATATACATGAATTAGAAGATATTGGGTTTTAGTTAAAACAACTTTTCTCACTAGTCACAATATCATAGAGTTTATCAAGTTCACTATTAATATTAATGATTCTGATTAAAATGCCAATAAGGAAAAACTGCATAAAAATTTCTGATAACAAATGTTAGTTTCATTTGAAATGATTTAGGATTAACATTACTTCATATTCAAGAACCTCTCATAGTATAAATATTGATTTTTATGGACTTACTGATTTTGAAATGTAAGAAGTTCTTACTTTAGTTTCCCTATTAAGACAATGGAAGAATGGCAACTTGGTTAAACCAAAGGTGATGTTAAAAACCATAGCTGGGTAAGCTTTATTGTGAAGACTTTTATAAAACATTTACCCACAAATAAATACAATGAAGGATCACAGAGTTATAACACTCAGATCCTTCAGTTGCCAATCTCCATCAGAGTTCCCTTCAGCCTCTCAAGAGAAAGTAACACTTCAAAGGAAAGGTGATAAAGTTCTCATAGAACAGTTAAAAACCCCTGCAACTCTCCTTGACTTTCTTTTCTCAAGATGGTTTAGTGATTGAAGTAGGTAACATTCTGTCAAAATAGTGTTATCTGAAAAGAATTTCTTAAGAAAACCTAGCTCTACACATAATTTTCCCACATAGTTTCCATCAGCCTTTGTGCATGCACTATTTATCCAAGTAGGATTTATTGAATTATGAACATGTTTAATCATCAAGGTTGTCTATGAGTTATAACAAAAAGAGCTATAGTAGCTCTTACTTAAAACTTACTGAAACCAAACCATACCCATGTTAAACTTGAGATTTTCTTGAAATTTGTAATTTTCAGTAACTGTCAGGTAATTGTTGTTCATTATTTGCCTTCAAGAGTTTAGCATTAAGAAAATAAGCAAATGTTTCATCATTTCAATTTTAATTTTTAGATATTTTCAAAAGGTTGAAAAATGATATATATTACAAGGTTAACTGATGTGAGGAATTTGAGAAACAAGATAGAGGATCACAGGGGAAGGGAGGGAAAAATGAAACAAGAGAAAATCAGAGAGGGAGACAAACCATAAGAGACTCTTATTAATCTCAAACCTCATACACACCTCCTCTATTAGTTCAAGTAAGTTCTTAGAGCTTTTCTGTCCCTGGAGAGAGGTGCCAGTAAACTGCTGATTATGACAAACATATCTGTGTGGAAAATTAGGTATTATTTTTCTACTGAAAATTATTTGTTCTCCCCCAAATCTAGCTAAGTATTGACTTCTAAGATAGGATTATCATTGCTCTTGAGTTTGGTATTAATAGAAGTTATAAGAGATTTAGAACTTTAAGCTTCACCTTTGTAATTCTTTGAACCTAAGTTATCATACTATCTCTACAAGATAAATAATGCAAAAAAAAGGCACTTTTACAATGCCTTTTTTAAAACATATTGGTTCTTATTGTTATATCCAATATTCTAACATTTTCTTTTTAAATAAAATCCTCTATAGTGGCTTTTGGAAGAGAAACTCCATATACTTGGATTTTGGACTAGAATTTAGAATACATTCAGAATTACCTGAATTACATGTTGAATAGCATGTACTAAGCTAACTGCTGCCTGAGTGTTATCCCAAAGAGAAATGCCTCTTCGAAAAGTAGATATTCATGGTAGCAAGCCCACACATTTTTACTTTGAAGAATTGTGAAATCAGAAAATGTTAATTTTATTCATATTACAGTTCAGGAACAGATAAATAAAGACTCAAAATTTGATTTCTGACATCGACAAAAGTTTAAGAGGTAAAAATAATTATACACCTTTAACAATTTTAGTAAAATGACATCAATTGCTAATGGGCTCAACTCTTTCATCCAGCTTCTAGAGGCATGGACAAGATTCCTACTAGGAGATCACAGTGGAGGCAAAATTATATTTTCACCCACTCAACAGATTTACCTGGCTGCTGCCAAGACTTTGTTTTAGGTTATGTTGGCAGCTAATAAAAGCAGTTCTTTCTGTATATTGAAATTCAGTGTGTTACCTGGGCCTCATATTGCTAGCCAATGGTTGTTAGAGGCTTGCAAGCATCTTGTATGCTGGGAGAAAAAAAAGCTGAAGGCTAAGTCAAGATAAAGATGGCCCTTCAAAAAAAAAAAAAAAAACAAAAACAAAATGCAATTATTTTTAATCACTGCCCCTAGTATTCCCTTTCAGTGCTATTTATATTCACTGTGTTCCCTGTTCTCTTCATTTCTCTGATCCTAGTGAGCATCTGGATTAATTGCAAGATAAAGGACTTCATTTAAGATGTCTTACAAAAGGGATATTTCTTGTTGCTAGGTAGTCTATATCCATGTCCTTCTCTCTTGGCTGCATGGTCTCTTTTTTCTGTTCAGTCTTCCTTTTTTTCAGATCTTTTTCTCTCTAAATAAGGCTTTCTACAATAATCTTAGCTCCTGTTCATTCATAATGGTTTCTTCAGATAATTTTGAATTTTTATACCTCCAATTGTGGCTTTATTTGTAAGTGGCCTTGAAATGTATTGAGTACTCATGTTATTACTTACATTTCCCATGCCACCTCAAACTCCAGGACAGCTCAGGAGTTGTTGCCCATTAATGGTTGACCCAATCGTTGGCCATTATTTCAACCAGTGTCTTGGTAACTTTTCTCTGAAGACAATGAGCACCTAAAATACTCCTTCAGATTAATACATTAGATACCAACTCCACAATGTTTCACTTCTTCTGTTTGAAGTCTCCACCAGAAATCCAACTTTTCAGGTCCTTTTATATAAACTAAGTCTGAAGTCCATAATGCTTTATAAACACCAAATATGAAATATACAGGCTATCATAAGCAACTCCCTTTAAGCTTATCCAGCTCTCTAAATGTTTATATTCTTTCCCTAGTAAATGAGTTTCTACTGAAAATATCATGTCTCTTAAGCTTTCTCAAGTAGAGACTTTTTTTCCTCCCCTAATGTACTTAACTCAGATCCTAGTGGAGATATACAGAATAAACTATCCTAGAGGAATTACTATCATGAAGACAGTGGGGCCTCAGATGTTTTATTAACTCAGGGATATGCCTATCATGCCTTCCTTCTCCAACTCAATGGCTCAGTAGCTAATAGTCAGCAGCACTGCAGACAGTGAAGGGCTCTGATCTCTTTGGAGCTTCCTAAAAAAAGCACCACACCCAGAACACAGTTACTATTTTGCTTAAACTTGCAACTTCGTACAAAATCTCTATTCTCTACCTCTGATGATTTTTTAAAAAGATTAACTCAAGAGAGTTTGTGCTTAGCTGTGGGGTGGGAACTGAGAATAGACCATTTAACAATAATAACTGGAGACTTCAATACTTCACTTTTAATAATGGAAGAAATAACTAGGAAGAAGATCAACAAGGAAAGAGAAGACTTGAACATTATAAACCAACTAGTACCTATTCTCCAGGTTACAACACCAGAGTATACATTCTTCTCAAGAATACATGATCATACAAATATACTACAAACTATAACAATCAAGGCTATATGGTACTGGTATATGCAGAGACTGATTATTTTTTTCACTTTACACTATTAACTGTGATGTTTGTCTTAAGTACAGTGATTATTCCAAGAAATTCCTGTTTACATCTTTATAACCAGCTATATATATTTTTCTTGTGTTTAAGTTTGTTTTTTGGCCTTTTTCTCCCCAAACAAAAATGCCTTTTCACTTCTAAAAAGGAGACATGTGAGAATTTCTAAGAATAAAATGTTAATATTCATTCTTAGTGAAATGTTTTAACAATCAAATTATAGATCTATAGTCTAATTTAATGTTAGTCTTATGTTTAGGAGAATGACAACTGTAGCAGATGTTAGGATAATGAAGAAAATCATGCAAATATTTTAACTGTAAATGGAAAAACATCTTGAACATGGGGAATATTCATTGGATATAGCTTTCCTTGAATGGTATACAACTTTTGTTGAATGGTGTACAACTTTCATTTTAAAGGTATACAGAAATTGATGCTGGGACTTAAGAACAAATTGGATTATCCCCTGAAATTCTTTAATGAATTCATAATGTTGATATTAAAGACAATTTTTCACTAATATATGTCACTTAGCATATGTTTATGTTAGTTTCATTAATCTTGAAATGCTAATTCACTTTCCTATGTATATATACATATAACCAAACTAACTTTATTCTAAACTCTCATTTAGATGGGCATACATATATTACTGTTGCAAACGATTTCTATTTTCCTAAGGAAACTTGCCATTTGCCATCACCTATAAAATCAGGCCATTGTGATCACTGATTTAAAGTTCATTCAAGTTAACTTTTCTTGATACACCAAACCTTCCTGAAATGTAAGTCAATTTTTTGTCATTTTTCTTTGTCTTTTATAATTTTGTACTGTTACCAGTGAAGATGAAGAACAGCTGCCCCGACCTTTTCCTTAAAGTGTATTTATAGCTTGAGAAGGGCCTTGGGAGATCATCGACCCTTTCCATTTACTAAGAAGGTGCAGGGTAATAATGAAGGTCACCTAGTGAATCCATGGTGAGGCTGGGACAGAAGGAGCAGTCTTGTGACAAGCCTGTATTCTTTCCAGTTTTCAAAGCTTAAGCAATTATCGGGTCACCACAAAACATTTTTTCTTTCTAGCCTTAAGACAAAAACATACTTTATGGTTTTCCTTAAAGTTAACTTATAGAACCTTTGAACAGACATGCACGAAATAAGCCAATGTAGTCAAACTTCTTAAACTGGTAGAAAGAAAAGCTTAACTCCTTACAAGCTGGTCACCTCCTCAGTTTAAGTCTAATAGGGAACTATCATTAAATACAGTGTAAGTATCTCTTTCAGAATAAAGAGTTTGATACTGTAGTTCATGTATATAAGGCTCACTGAACTAAAGCCATTACAAAATAAATGATCAGGAAGTCAGTGAATCCTTTGTGTACTTGCTGTGGGTTGGTGTTAGTAATGGAGGGAAATAGCATTATTTGTAAACATTTTCTCCTTTTTTACTAAAGAAAACTTAGATAATTCAAGTAAGTCTTACTACTAGTAAAAATATTACTACTTTTATTTAAGCAGTTACTATAATTAGAGATAAACATAATAAATATATTTATAGTAAGTGGGTATATTCAGAACCTTGTATTTTTTTTTAAAGATTTTATTTATTTGACAGAGAGAAACACAGCCAGAGAGGGAACACAAGCAGCAGGAGTGAGAGAAAGAGAAGCAGGATTCCCGCCGAGCAAGCAGCCTGATGTGGTTCTCGATCTCAGGACTCCGGGATCATGACCTGAGCTGAAGGCAGAGGCTTAACCACTGAGCCAGCCAGCTGCTATTTACTAGATAGCAAATAATCTTACTAAAAATAAAATTCACTAGTTTTATATATGGGCATATCTTGGGAGATAATCATGAATTTAGTTCCAGACCACCATAATAAAGTAAATACCAAATTAAAGTGAGACAAATGAATTTTGGGGGGTCCCAGTCCATATAAAAGTTATGTTTACACTATGCTATAGTCTGTTAAGCATGCAATAACATTAAGTCTAAAAAAATAATGTGCATACTTTAATTTAAAAAATGCTTTATTGGGGCGCCTGGGTGCCTCAGCTGGTTAAGAAACTGCCTTCGGCTCGGGTCATGATCCCGGAGACCTGGGATCGAGTCCCACATCAGGCTCCCTGCTCAGCAGGAAGCCTGCTTCTCCCTCTCTCACTCCCCCTGCTTGTGTTCCCTCTCTGGCTGTGTTTTTCTCTGTCAAATAAATAAAGTCAATAAAATAAAATAATAAAATAAAATAATAAAATAAAATATAAAATAAAATAAAAATGCTTTATTGCTAAAAAATGCTAACCATCATCTGAGCTTTCAGGGAGTCATAATCTTTTTGCTACTGAAGGGACTTACCTCATTGCTGATGCCTGCTGACTAATCAGGGAGGTGGTTCTGGCAGCTATGGGCAATTTCTTATAATAAGACAGTGAGGTTTTCTGGGGCTCTTGGGTGGCTCAGTTGGTTAAGTGTCTGCCTTCAGCTCAGGTCATAATCTCAGGGTCTTGGGATGAGGTGCCACATCAGGCTCTCTGCTCAACGGGGAGTTGGCTTCTCCCTCTCTCTCTGCTCCTCCTACCCACTCATGCTCTCTTGCTTACTCTCTCTCTCAAAGGAATAAATAAAATCTTAAAAAAAGAAAAAAAAAAGACAATGATGTTTTCCACATTGACTGACCCCTGCTATCATGAATGAGTTCTCTGAAGCATGGGATAGTGTTTGCTAGTATTTTATCTACAATAGAACCTCTTTCAAAATTGAAGTCAGTCCTCTCAAACCCTGCCACTGCTTTATCCACTGTATTTTTGTATTATTCCCAATCCTTTGTTGTCATTTCAACAATCTTACCAGAATCTTCACCAGGGGTAGATTCCATCTCAAGAAACCATTTTATCTGCTTACGCATAAGCAACTTCTCATCCATTAGTTTCATCATCAGATTGCAGAAACACCTTCAGGCCCCACTTCCAACTCTACTACTCTTGTTAATTTCATATCTGTGGTGACTTCCTCCACTGAAATCTGAATCCCACTAAGTCATCCGTGAGGGCTGGAATCAACTTCTTCCAAACTCCCATTAATGCTAATGTTTTGCTTGTTTTCCATGAATCATATATGTTCTTAATGACACCTAGAATGGTGGATTATTTCCATAAACATTTCAGTAGATCGATCAGAGGAATAACTACTGATGGTAGTTACAGCCTTACAAATATATTTCTTAAATAATAAGACCTGAAAATCAAAATCAATCCTTCACCTATTAGCTCCACAACAGATATGTTAATGGGCATGACCAACACTAATCTCATTGTACATCTTCGTCAGAGCTCTCAGGTTACCAGATGCATTGTCAATAAACAGTAATATTTTAGAAGGAATCTTTTTTTCTGAGCAGATTTCAACAGTGGGCTTAAAACTTCAGTAAACTACATTGTAAACAGACATGTTATCATCCAGGTTTTGTTGTTCCTTGTATAGTGCACAGGCAGGGTAGATTTAGAATAATTTGTAAGGGCCCTAGGATTTTTGAAATCATCAATGAGCACTGGCTTCAACTTAAAGTAAACAACTGCATAGCTCCTAACAAGAAAGTTAGCTTTCCCTTTGAAATTTTGAAGCTAGGCACTTACTTCTCTCCAGCTATGAAAGTCCTAGATGACATATTCTTCCAATAGAAGAAAATCTATTGTTTAATGTACCACTTTAATTATCTTAGCTACATCTTCCAGATAACTTGCTACATCTTCTGAATAATTTGCTGCAGCTTCTACATCAGCACTTGCTGCTTCACCTTGCACTTTTATGTTATGGAGAGCATTTCTTTTCTTAAAACTCATAAACCAACCTCTACTAGCTCAGGTCTTCTGTAGCTTATTCATCTCTCTCAGCCTTCATGGAATTGAAAAGAGGGCATCGTTCTGGATTTGGCTTTGGCTTAAGGGAATATTATGGCTGGTTTGTTCTTGCCAGAGCACTGAAACTTTCTCCGTATCAACAATAAATAAGGCTTTTACTTACTTATCATTCATGTGTACAATGGAGTAGCCCTTTATATTTCCTTCAAGAACTATCATTTGATTCATAAATGTCTGGCACAAGTGGCCTAGCTTTAAGTTTATCTCAGCTTTTGTTTGACATGCCTTCCTCACTAAATTTAATCATTTCCAGCTTTTGATTTAAAGTGAGAGACAAGTAACTATTTCTTTCACTTGAATACTTAGAAGCCTTTGTAGGGTTATTAATAAGTCTTAAAGTTCAATATTGTTGTATTTTAGGGAATTGGGAGGCCTGAGGAGAGGGAAAGATAGAAGAATGGTTGGTCAGTGGAACAGTCCAAACAGTCCATTTACAATTAAGTTTGCTGTATTATATGGGCACAGTTCATGGTGCCTCAAAACAATTACAACAGTAATGTCAGCAATCACTGATCACAGATTACCATGGAAAATACAATGATGAAAAAGTTTGAAATAGGGCGCCTGGGTGGCTGAGTTGGTTGAGCAACTGCCTTCACCTCAGGTCATGATCCCGGAGTTCCGGGATCAAGTCCTGCATTGTGCTCCCTGCTCAGCAAGGGGTCTGCTTCTCCATCTGACCTTACCCCTCTCATGCACACTCTCTCTCATTCTGTCCCAAATAAATAAATACAATCTTTTAAAAAGTTTTAAATACTACAAGAATTTACAAAACATGACACAAAGACATGAAATAAGCATATTCTGTTCGAAAAACAGTGCTGATAGACTTACTCAAACCACAGATAGCACAAACTTTCAATTTATTAAAAGCACAATATCTGAGAAGTGCAATAAAGTCAAGTGCAATAAAATAAGATAGACTAATCATTTTCCTTATGCTAAGACATATGTATTAAATCTGATTACTTAACACATTTTCTGGTTAGGAATTTATTTCAATGCTATGCATGGTGCAAGTATTTTTAGATAAATTTTCATTCATAGTTCATTTTTTCAATTATATAATTTATCACATTATGTACATTTGAGGTGATTTACCTGTAAATATTATATTTACATCAGTTAGAAAACTGAGCCTTTCAGAAGTTAGTAACTATAAACCACACGGAGACTATATCACCATCTAGATTTTCTTAAAACAAAACCATAAAAAGGATGCCAAGATCCACTGTGTTTTTTTAATTAAAATAATAGATTCAATTTTGAAACTCTACTAATAGAAACCTACAAAAGAATCATAGGTACAAAGAAAAAAATAGTAACACTTTGCTGCAAATAAAGAGTAGGTCTAATTTTGTTAATTCTGTTTTTAACTATATGAAATCTTTTAGATTTCCATACCTTTCTTTCCTTCCTCCCCAGCTGATACATATAGACAATTGTAAATATGCATATATAATTACACACATGTACACAAATATATATACACACACATACATACACACATTTTATAATATTCTTAAATGCCCTGCTTATAAATAGATTTTTTTTCTGTGTCCCAAGACTTATATCCTAGAAGAAACCAATCTGAACTGTGAAAATCCTCATTTCCACTGGGAATTTTATTTTTAGAATTTCACTCTCCATCCATCAGCCTTTGAGCAATTTTCTGTGCTTCAAGCATGAGCAAGCAGTATTAATCCAATTTCTAGTTTCTGTGAGGCACATTATGTTAGATCATATGCACTTCAGTGCTTCTTCTTAGAAACTTTGTGTTTACTTATTTCACTATCAACTTTTAGGTTGAGAGAAGCAAAGGTTGAGGTTAACTATTTTACTATCAACCTTTAGGATGAGAGAAGCAAATACAAAATCTATGTAAAACTTATTAATTTTACTTTCCATCTAAAAAAGAATGCACTGATTCAAAAACAATAGAATCTTATAACAATATACTGTCTGACACAACAAAATTACACATTAGTATTTGAGCAAATATAAATAAACAAAAAACAGTTTCTTATTTTAATGGTCAGGTACTTCAATTATGTTTGAGGAAGCATATGAAACTTTCTTCATTATTAGTAAGACAACATCATCTTATATGAACTCATTATGATTTATATGAATTTATTTCCTTGCCTCCAAAATTATTTTGAGATTTAGAAAATGCAATATGTCCAAAGTACAAAATTATCATAGAAATTAGGTAAGTATGAATGTAAAAGCTATATTAACTCTCAAGAGTCAAATGAAAACATTGTGAAATTTATCCTTTATTATTTTCCAAGTATAGTCACTACTTTCCAAAACAGATTATGTATGATTCAAAGTTCTGAGTAAATACTGACAATTCTGTTAAACATTGGATTATGAGTGAACTTTTCAGTATTCCTCAAAATTCCTGGGTAATTCCACAGATATTAACAAGGTTTATTGTATTTTCTAAGGGGAGCACCATCTGAGCATATGGCATTAATCTATCAATATATTAAGTAGTGCTACAAATAAACAGTTGGTCCTGAGAATTTCATGTTAGAAAGGATTTAGAACATATGTTCTTCAAATGAAAACAAGCTGTAGAGAATGTAATTCAATTTCACACATTCTAGGTAACAACTAAGTAATAGGCACTGTAGTATACTGTGTTAGTCAACCCCCTCAAAATTAAAAAAATAAAAAAAATCACTGCGTGGTAATAAAAAGATAGTCTTAAAAGTTAAATCCTAGGGCACCTGGGTCACTCAGTCAGTTAAGCATCTGCCTTTGGCTCAGGTCATGATCCCAGAATCCTGGGATCTAGTCCCACATTGGGCTCCTTGCTCATCAAGGAGCCTACTTCTCTCTCCTCCCCCACTCCCCCACTAATGCTCTATCTCTTGCTATCTCTCTCAAATAAATAAAATATATTAAAAAATCAAAGGCTAACACAGAAGGAAGAGAATAAAACAAAATAAATGCTCTTCCCCTACTTTACTGTTCTTTATACAAAAAAATTGTATGTATCTAGGTGTGCATCTCATGTTTTGATACACATATACAATGTTAAATGAGTACCATAAACTAACATCCATCATCTCGTTGTCATTTTTGCCCTCTACAGCAAGAGCATTTATGATTTGCCCTCTCAGCAAATGTGAAGTATACAACTACAGTTCCTGTTACTATATATTAGATCTCCAAAACTATTCATCTTGCATAAATAAAACACTATACCCTTTGACCCCCATCTTTCCCTCCCCCAGACTTTGGTAACCACCTTTCTAGCCTCTGCCTCTATGAATTTGACTCCACTAGATCCCATATATATGTGAGATCATACAGTATTTGGCTTATTTTACTTAGCATAATGTCCTCCAGGTTCATCCATGTTGTTGTAAATGGCAACATTTCCTTCATTTTTAAGACTGAAGAACATTTCATTGTGTATATATTTGTATTTCAATTTATTTTTATAAACTCATTTGTCATCAAACTTCTAGGTTGGGTCCATATCTTGGCTATTGTGAATAATACTGCAATGAACATGGGAGTATAGATACCTGAGGTATTGATCTCATTGTCTTTGGTTATAAACCAAAACTGGAATTACCCAATCATGTGGTACTTCTATTTTAAATTTTTTGAGGAACTTCCATACTGCTTTCCATAATGGTTATCCACATTCTTACCAATTGTGTACAAGGATTCCCTTTCCTCCACATTCCTGCCAATGCTTATTATCACTTGTCTTTTGATAACAGCCATTCTAACTTGTATGTAGTAATATCCCATTATTTTGATTTGCATTTTCCTGATGATAGTAGTAGTGGGCACCTTTTCATATACCTGTTGGCCATCTATATGTCTTCTTTTGAGAAATATCTATTCATTTTTTAATGGGGTTACTTTTTCATTTTGCTATTGGAGTTATTGCTATTCATTTTGCTATTCATATTGTTTTGGGAGTTCCTTATGTATTTTAGATAAAATGACCTTATCAGACATATGGTTTGCAAATATTTTCTCTCATTCCACAGGTTGCTTTTCACTCCTGATTTTTTTTTCTTGCCGTGTATAATTTTTTTTAGTTTGATGTAGTCCCATTTGTCTACTTTTACTTTTCTTGCCTATGTTTTTTGGGGTCATAATAAAAAATTTGTTGCCCAGACCAATGTCAAAAAGCCCCTAGCAATTTTATGATTTCAGATCTTACATTACAGTATTTAATCCACTTTGAGTTGATCTTTTTTATGACATTAGAGAGGGATCTGACTTCATTATTCTGTATATGAATATTCAATTTTCCCAGCAACACTAGTTGAAGAGATGATGATGATGATGATGATGATGATGATGATGATGATTGACACACATATTGAAGATCAATTGAAAGTAAATGTATAGATTTATTTCTGGACTTTCTATTCTGTCCTACCAGTCTATATGTCTGCTCTGTTTTCTCAGTGCCATGCTGTTTTTATTAGTTATCTTTGTACTATATTTTGATATCAGGAAGTGTGATGCTGCTTGCTTTGTTTTTCTTACTCAACATTGGTTTGGAAAAAAAAAAAAAAGATTGGTTTGGCTATACAGAGGTTTATGGTCCCATGTGAATTTTAGGATTGTTTTCTCTATTTCAATGCCATTGAGATTTTGATAGATTGCACTGAATCTGTAGATAGTTTTAGGTGGTATAGATGTTTTAACAATATTAATTCTTCCAATCTATGAACTTGGGGTGTCTTCCATTTAGCTATGTCTTTTTAATTCTTTCATTAAGGTCTATAATTTTCTGTTTCAAGTCTTTCACTTCCATTAATTCTATTTCTATGTATTTTATTATTTTTGTTGCCATGGTGAATATAATTTTTATTTGCCTTTTTACATAATTCACTGTATATAAAAATGCCAAGTTTTTATTTGTTGATTTTGTATCCTGCAACTTTACTGAATTCATTTATTACTTCTAGTAGTTTTTATTGTTGTTGAATCTTGAGGACTTTCTAAAAATTCTCTTTACGATTAGAAACCATTTGCTTTATCTTCTCAACAAATGTATTCTGCTATGCATTATCCATCAAAGTATACTCTGAATTAAGGTGACTAATCACTTTTGATATCTTGGATCAATAAGTGCCTGTATTTGACATAAAAGAATCGGCACTGGGGCGCCTGGGTGGCTCAGTCGGTTAAGCAACTCCTTCAGCTCAGGTCATGATCCCGGAGACCTGGGATCAAGTCCCACATCAGGCTCCCTGTTCGGCGGGAAGCCTGCTTCTTCCTCTCTCACTCCCCCTGCTTGTGTTCCCTCTCTGGCTCTGTTTTTCTCTGTCAAATAAATAAAATCTTAAAAAAAATTTAAAAAAAGAAAGAATCAGCATTTACTAGATTTTTGCAATATGAAATTGCAGGCCTTTTCCCAGAACATCACCACTTTTCAGTAGAAATGTGAGAACATTATCTGAGAGGAAGTACTTTGGTCTATTACCAGTATTATCACTCATTGTAACCCTTCAGTGTATTAATAAAACAAGTAACATTAAAATAATTTCTATTGAAAACCACTTTTAAAGTGGAAGAAAGAAGAAGGAAAAGATGAAAAAGAACAAACAATACAGAGTGTCCTTGACAACCAAGAACAGAGTATGGACTAGAGATGCACCCCCAGGGCATTAAAACACACACATTTAGAAGGTACAAAAAGAAAAGTACCACCAAAACAAGAACACAATTTGGACTGGTGACATTCCCTAAAAGGAAATAAAATTTGTTCCATATGGCTAATATGAAGAGATTGCTGAGGACTTGTAATCAGGACTGATCGAGTAAATAAGGTTTAGTGAGGCATCCAAAGACTAGTAATATTAGGGAGCCATTACTACCTGTACTTGAAGTGAAAAAGACAGAAATATTTTTAAATTCCTCGGAGATGATTGCTTGAACTAGTAAGGACTATCCAGCTCCTCAATGTAAAGAGAAGCAGCTATGGGGAAAAATTCATCCCCAAAGCAAAGGATAATAGAGAATCTCTCTTTACTTCTGCACTCTCATCTCATGTTGTTGAAATTACGTGTTTTTTTGTTGTTGTTTTTCTTATGCTGGTCATCATACAGTACATTATTAGTTTTTCATGTAGTTTCCAAGATATATTGTTTGTGTATGCTCCATGCAATCCATGCCCTCCTTAACACCCATCACCGGGCTAACTCACCCCCCCAACCCCTCCCCTCTAAAACACTCAGTTTGTTTCCTGGAGTCCACAGTCTCTCATGGTTAATCTCCCCCACTGATTTCCCCCCTTCAGTTTTCCCTTCCTTCTCCTAATGCCTCCATGCTATTCCCTATGTTCCACAAATAACTGTAACTATAAGATAATTGGCTTTCTCTGCTTGACTTATTTCACTCAGCATAATTTCCTCCAGTCCCATCCATGTTGATGTAAAAGCTGGGTATTCGTCATTTCTGTTGGCTCAGTAATATTCCATTCCGTATATGAACCACATCTTCTTTATCCATTCATCTGTTGAAGGACATCTCTGCTCTTTACACAGTTTGGCTGTTGTGGACATAGCTGCTATGAACACTGGGGTACATATGGCCCTTCTTTCCACTACATCTGTATCTTTGGAGTAAATACCCAGTAAGGCAATTGCGAGGTCATAGGGTAGCTCTATTTTTAATTTATTGAAGAACTTCCAAACTATTTTCTAAAGTGGCTGAACCAACCTGCATTCCCACCAACAGTGTAAAAGGGTTCCTCTTTCTCCACAACCTCTCCAATATTTCTTGTTTCTTGCCTTGTCAATTTTGGCCATACTAACTGGTGTAAGACGGCATCTCAATGTGGTTTTGATTTGAATTTCCCTGATAGCTAATGATGAACATTTTTCATGTGTCTGTTAGCCATTTTGTATGTCTTCTATGGAGAAGTGTCTATTCATGTATTCTGCCCATTTTTTTGACAAGATTATTTGTTTTTTGGGGTGTTGAGTTTGAGAAGTTCTTTATGGATCTTGGGTATCAGCTGTAGTGATTTGGCTGTAGTGTCATTTGAAAATATCTTCTCCCATTCCGTGGGTTGTCTCTTTGTTTTGTTGACTGTTTCCTTTTCTCTGCAGAAGAAAGTCTTCTCTTTTTATCTTGATGAAGTCCCAAAAGTTCATTTTCACTTTTGTTTCCTTTGCCTTTGGAGAACTGTCTTAAAAAAAGTTGTTGTGGCCAATGTTAGAGAGGTTACTGCCTATGTTCTTTCTAGGATTTTGATGGATTCCTGTCTTACACTGAGGTCTTTCATATATTTTGATTTTATCTTTGTGTATGGTGTAAGAGACTGGTCGAGTTTCATTCTTCTGTAGATAGCTGTCCAATTTTCCCAGCACCATTTATTGAAGAGACGTCTTTTTTTCCGCTGGATATTTTTTCCTGCTTTGTTAAAGATTATTTGACCATGTTGTTGAGGGTCCACATATGAGCTCACTACCCTGTTTCGCTGGTCTATGTGTCTGTTTTTGTGCCAGTACCATGCTGTCTTGGTGGTCACAGCTTTGTAATATGTTTGAAATCAGGCAATATGATGCCCCAGCTTTTTCTTTTCCACCAAAGACCTTGGTGATTCAAGGTCTTTCCTGGTTCCATACAAGTTTTAGGATTGTTTGTTCCAGCACTTTGAAAAATCCCGATGGTCTTTTGATCGAGATGGCATTGAAAGTATAGATTTCTCTGGACAACACAGACATTTTAAGGGTGTTTATTCTTCCAATCATTGAGCACGTAATGTTTTCCCATCCTTTTGTGCCTTCTTCAATTTCTTTCATAAGTGTTCTGTAGTTCCTTGAGTACAGATCTTTTATCTCTCTGATTAGGTTTATTCCAAGGTATCTTATGGTTTTTGGTGCTATTGTAAATAGAAAAGGCCCTGTAAATAGAATTGATTCTCTAATTTCTGTTTCTACAGTTCCATTGTGAGTGTATAAGAAAGCAACTTATTTCTGTACATTGATTTCGTATCCTGCCACATTACTAAACTGCTGTATGAGTTCTAGTAAGTTGAGGATGGAATCTTTTGAGTTTTCCACATAAAGTATCATGTCACCTGTGAAAAGAGTTTTGACTTCTTCCTTGCCAATCAGAATATTTTTATTTCTTTCTGTTGTCTGATTGCTGTTGCTAGGACTTCTGCTACTATGTTGAACAACAGCGGCCAGAGTGGGCATTCTTGCCATGTTCCTGATCTTAAGGGAAATGTCTTCAGCTTTTCCCCATTGAGAATGATATTCACTGTGGGTTCTTCATAGATGGATTTTATGAAATTGAGGAAAGTTCCCTCTACCCCTATACCCTGAAGAGTTTTAATCAGGAAAGGATGTCGTATTTTATCAAATGCTTTTTCTGCATCAACAGAGAGGAACATGTGCTTCTTCTCTTTTCTTTTAATAATTTGTTCTATCATATTGATTGCTCTGTAAATGCTGAACCACCCTTTCATCCCAGGGATAAATTCCACCTGTTGTGATGGATAATATTTATAATGTCCTGTTGGATCTTATTAGCTAGGATCTTGTTGAGAATTGTGGTGTCCATATTCATCAGGGATATTGGTCTGACATTCTTTTTGATGGAGTCTTTGCCTGGTTTGGGGGGTCAAGGTAATGCTGACCTCATAGGAAAAGTCTGGAAGTTTTCCTTTTCTTTCTATTTTTTTGAAACAGTTTCAGGAGAGTGGTTGTTATTTCTTTGAATGTTTAGAATCCAGGGAATCCATCATGTCCTGGACTCTTGTTTTTTGGGGGGAGGTGTCTGATCACTGCTTCAATCTCATTCCTGGTTATTGGTATGTTCACACTGTCAATCTCTTCCTGTTTCAGTCTTGGAAGCTTATAGGTTTCCAGGAATGCATCCATTTCTTCTAGGTTACTTAACTTATTGGCATATAGCTATTGATAATAACTTCTGATTATTGTTTCTATTTCCTGAAGTTATTCATAATCTCTCTCATTAATAATTTTATTAATTTGGGTCCTTTCTCTTTTCTTTTGTATAAAACTTGCCAGTGGTCTATCAATTTCATTAATTCTTTCAAAAAACAAGCTTCTAGTTGTGTTGATGTGTTTCTAATATATTTCTGGTTTCTAATTCATTGATCTCTGTTCTAATCTTATTAAGCTTAATTTGTTGTTGATTCTCCAGTTCTTTAAGGTGTAAAGATAGCTTGTGTATTCAGGATTTTTCTATTTCTTCAAGTGAGGCTTGGATGGCTATGTATTTCCCTCTTAGGACCACCTTTACCATATCCCATAGGTTTTGGACCAATGTGTTTTCATTCTCATTGGTTTATATGAATTATTTAAGTTCTTCTTTGATTTCCTGGTTGACCTAAACATTCTTGAACAGAATGGTCTTTAACTTCCAAATTGAATTTCTTCCAAACTTTTTTTTGTGATTGAGTTCCAGTGTCAAAGCATTATAGTCTGAGAATATGCAGAGAATAATCTCAATATTTTGGTATTGGTTGAGACCTGATTTGTGACCCAGAATGTGGGCTATTTTGGAGACAGTTCCATGTGCCCTTGAGAAGAATGGGTAATCCGTTGTTTTAGGGTGGAATGGTCTGTATACAACTATGAGGTCCATTTGGTCCGGTGTGTCATTCAAAGCTCTTGTTCCTTTGTTGGTTTTCTGCTGAGATGATCTGCCTATTGCTGACAGTGTTAAGGTCTCTGACAATTAATGTATTATCAATATGTCCCTTTATTTTGTTTAACAGCTGGCTTCTGTACTTGGCTGCTCCCATGTTGGGGGCATAGATACTTATAACTGTTAATCTTCTTGTTGGCTAAACAAGAATGATATAGTGTCCTTCTGTATTTCTGACTCCAGTCTTTAACTTAAAATATAATTTGTCTGATATGAGAATTGCTACCTTAGCTTTTTTGTTGAGGTCTGCTGCCATTAAAGACGGTTCTCTATCCCTCCACTTTCAGTCTGTATATATCTTTAGGTTCAAAACAAGTTTCTTGTAGACAGCATATGGATGGGTCCTGTCTTTTTATCCAATCGGCAACCCTATGCCTTTTGATGGGAACATATAGGCTATTCACATTGAGAGTGATTATTGAAAGATATGATTCTATTGTCATCATGTTGCCTGTGAAGTCCTTGTTTTTATAGATTATCTCTGTAAATTTTTGTTCCATATCACTTGTGGGATCTTTCTCTTTTTATAGAACCACTCTTAATATTTCTTGCAGGCTTGGTTTGTATCCTTTCAGTTTTTGCCCATCCTGGAAGCTCTTTATTTCTGTCTATTCTAAATGACAGCCTTGCCAGATAAAGTATTCTTGGCTGTATATTTTTCTCATTTAACACTCTGAATATGTCTTTTTTTTTTTTTTTTGAATATGTCTTATCAGCCCTTTACAGCTTGCCATGTCTCTGGATAGGTCTGACATTATTCTGATGTTCCTCCCTCTGTAGGTAGGGAATCTCTTCCCCCTAAATGCCCTTAAGATGACTTCTCTGATTTTAAGATTCACAAGTTTTACTATTACATTCCAGGGCATTGGTTTATTCTCCTTTATTTTGGGAGATGTTCTCTTTGCCTCTAGGACATGAGTGTTTGTTTCATTCCCCAGATTAGGGAAGTTCTCAGCTAGGATTTGCTCAATTATATCTTCCAGTCTTCTCTCTCTCCACTCCCTCAGGGATCCCAATAATTCTGATATTGGAACATTTCATGGCGTCATTTATTTCTCTAATTTTGTTTTCATGGCTTCTAAGCTGTTTGTTCCAGGCCTCCTCCTGATCCTTCTTTTCTATCAGTTTGTCTTCTAGATCACTAATTTGTTTTTCTGCTTCATTCACCCTAGCCATTAGAGTATATAGATTAGATTGGCTCTCATTGATAGCATTTTTAAGTTCTGCCAGATCAGCTTTCACTTCTACCCTTAGAGAATATATCTTGACATTAATGGTTTTCTCCAACCTAGCTATTGTCTGCATAACTGTTATCCTGAATTCTATTTCTAACATCTTGCTTATGATACATATCCACTAGTTCTGTGGAATATTTCCTACATTGGGAGTTCTTCCTCCTAGTCATTCTATTGAGCGGTGCTTGAGGGAATGTACAGAGTCCAAACTACTGACCATAACCCAAGCAAGATGCACCTGTTTTATAGGGGCCTTAAGGTTGTCGGCCTCTTGTTC
Source organism: Spilogale gracilis (assembly GCA_004023965.1). Taxonomy (NCBI): domain Eukaryota; kingdom Metazoa; phylum Chordata; class Mammalia; order Carnivora; family Mephitidae; genus Spilogale; species Spilogale gracilis. The sequence goes on from PITA01011096.1 coordinate 39,471, forward strand.
TTTCAGCCTGTTTTCTGGGAGACAGGCCAGCCACACTGTTACTCAGGCAACCCTGTTTGGGCAGAGTTTCCCTGCCCTGCTGTGGGGAGGGATGGGCTCACAGAAAACAGGTTTTGGTGAGCTTTTATTCTTTGGTGGCTTTCCCTGAAGGCTTTTTGCATCTTTTCTGAGAATCAGAGTAGAAGTGACTGTGTCCAAATTCCTGTCTCAGAACCTAGCAATCAGTCTGTTCTCCAGAAAGTCCTCCAGGTCACACTGACCCTGTTTTTGTCTGTGCTGCTAAAAACAAGTATCCTGGGTTGGGCACCCCACAACAGCACTCCCACACCTCTCTTCCAGGTCCAGGCATGTCTCTGCCCTTTGTGCTTCTGAAACCACCAGCCGCCCCCAGTTCATATGTGCCCCTACAGCTCCAAGTTTCAGGCTGGGGAACTGCCCTAACGTCCTTTCCCCATCACTACCTGTCTGTGAGTCTGTGCCTGGTCCCCAGCGTGGGAGGCTTTTGAGCTCTAGCAGTGCACAGGATTCCAGAGGCTCCCTCCCCCCTCCATTTATCTTCCAATATCTACCTGCAGAATCATGGCTCCCCATTTCTTAGCTCAAAACCAGCCACTTGAGATATTCTGTTGGTATGGATCCAGATATATCTTCTATCTCAGACTCATTTCATGGGTGTTCAGAGTGGTCAGGTAGATATCCAGCTCAATTCAGGGGACCAGTTGAAATAGGGTCCCCTACTCCTCCCAAGATTAGGTTCTTAAACCTAATAAGATTTGAGCCAGCATGGGGTTCTTGTTAATACTTTCCATAGAGTTTCAACCTTGATTCTCAAGCAGGCAAGTTAAGTAACTATAAATGGTCTAAAATGCCCATTTCCAGTTTAGCAACACACTAGTGCTCGATTGCTCGATGCCCAAATGTCCAGTCTTTGGGAGACAGAATCACAGCATCAGTGACATTGTTGGTTTAAAACCAAAAGATGCTATAATTTGGGGAATACAGATTGCCCTGCTTCCCCACTTTCCTCGGTTCATTCATACTTAATTGCATCTTTTATTTCTTATTTCATTTAATATGGCAATTTTTAGGCCCTACTTAGTAACTTAGCAGTAAATACATTTTATCTTGTAAAACCTTTGCTTATAGATGGAAATTTTAAAGGACCAAATATTTTTTTTAACCTTTTGGGGAAATTCACATATAACTTGAATTTTTAAAAGTATGACTATTGCCTGAAAGGGAAAGACTATCTGAACTCAGGAATATATGTATATTATCAATCCTCAAGCTCACAAAGACCTATAAATATGAAAATGGCAAACTATGTCTTGAGAATGAAGAAAGCAGAGGAATTACTCCTTTCTAACTTCTGCCCTGCTATTAATACATTTTAATTGGTATTATTTATATGAGACTTAATTTAAACTGTTTAATTCTCTTTCAAAAGTGGAATCTGGCATTAATAATACATTCATTAGAAGCATACATAGTTTTTTTTCCAGATTTTAAGGTTAATTAATGGTGTCATGGAAATAACATTCTATCTGAGTACAATTCCCAACTGTCCCTCTCTTTCAACTCTCTCCCCACATTCACATTCACAAATAAATATACCCACATACTTTCATTTTTCCATTCTGACTTTGGATTTGTGCAATGATAACAATACTTGGTAGTGAAGAGCCTTATCTCCATTCTGAGATTAAAGAAAATATTATTAATCCATGAGGATTCTCTCTTATTGAATAGAGATATTGCCAATGGTTTCTTTTCATCATTTCTCTGCAGCCAGAATAAATTGATAGGTAGTTGCAAGAAATTTGAAACTTACTTGTCTTCCCTGAGCTGCTTATTCAACATTTTCAAATTCTGGTTTCTTCAGTAGTATGCTGAAATTAACATACCTATATCTTAGAAAATTCATCTACATTTCATATGATGGTGTGTATAAAGTGTCTGACATTTTACAGGTATTTAATATTAGCTTAGGTCCTACTTTTTCTGTCTACCGTCATCACCACCATCAAAACAGCTACTTACTCAACTCAAAAAACTCCAAAACTGTCTGATTAAAAAATAGGCAGAAGATCTAAGTAGACATTTTTCCAAAGACCTACAGATGGCCAATAAGTACATGAAAAGATACTCTACATCATTAATACCAGGGAAATGCAAATAACAACCACAATGAGATATAACCTCACACCTGTTAGAATAACTATTATCAAAAAGACTAGAAATAAGTGTTGGTGAGGATGTGGAGAAAAAAGAAAACCTGTGCACTGTTGGTGAAACTATAAATTGGTGCAGCCACTATGAAAAACAGTATGGATATTTCTCAAAAATTTAAAAATAAAACTACTGTATGATCCAGCAAATCCACTTCTGGTATTTATCTAAAGAAAATGAAAATGCTAACTCAAAATGACATATGCACGCCCATATTCACTGCAGCACTATTTACAATAGTCAAGATATGGAAATAATGTAAGTGTTTCTTGATGGAAGAACAAAGAAGATGTGAGATATATATAGATACACACACAGACATATATATATACACATACATATATACATACACACATATATACATATATGTATACATATATATATATACATATACATATACATATACATATACATATACACACAGTGGAATATTATTTGGCCACAAAAATAGAATGAAATGTTATCATTGTGACAACATGGATGTACATTGAGGGTGTTATGCTTAGTGAAATAAATCAAAGAGAGAGTAATACAATCTAATGATCTCTCTCATAAGTCCGGTCTATAAATAAGTAAATAAATAAATAGCCATGACCATAGATACAGAGAAAGTAGTGGCTGACAGAGGTGGAGGGTGAGGGGTTGGAGAGATAAGTGACCTGTTTCTGTTTTTGTTTCAGTTAAATAAATTGAATTAAAAAATAGATACTAAAAAAGATGGCTACTTATACTATTTCATTATCTCCTTACCTTACCAGATTACTATATAATTTTATATATTTATATTAAGGAATCCACACTATTTACTTTTCACTTTTCATTTTACATAATTAAATTTATCTAAGTTAATATAAAATTTAGTGAGTAACTAATTTGTTGCATATACATGTTTGTTTATTTCAACAATTACTAACCATATAAACAGTATCAGACCTCCTTGGAAGAGACAATGATGTTAAAAAAGGACTATGGCAAAATGTTTGCATTAAAAAAGTTCAAAAATTTGAAAGAGAATACAGACAAACACCTAAATTAAATATACTTACTATGCACTCACATGCATGCATAGTCTTCTACAACAGTGTCAAATCTGAACAGAAAAAAATAATTTTCCACTTGCCTCATAACTCACAAGTTCACATAAGTGTAATGGAGTTAGCATCGTCTCATGATTATACATTGCCATAATGATCCCCTTCACTCATCTTCCCACCCCCCTTTTTAAATGTGCTATTTCAGGTCTACCTGGAATAATAAATGAGCTAATGTTGACCCATATATCTGTTACAATCTGCTACCTTTGCTGCACTAAGACCAGGTGGAGCCTTTGAAATTACTTCTTATAAGTACTTGATTAAATTCTTAGCCAAGGGCCATTTTTCTCCCAAATCTCTCTATGGGGAAGAAATAGTCATTTTCTTCTTCCAGTAATAAGAGCTTTTCAAGAAGGAACAAGTGGTCTGTGATTTTGATTGCCATGGAGAGGTCTAGTTGAGTAAGGACTTAGAAGAGATCACTGAATTTGTTAATTAGTAGGTCTTTAGTGAATTGAGCTCTCAAAGACAGTAGTTTCAGTAAATTGGTGGGAGGAAGAATAACAGAGTAACTTGAGACTGGAAGAAAAGGTAGTGGAGGCGACAATACTACTTTAAGAATTTTGACTGTGAACAAATTAAAAGAGAGAGAATGGAGATTGGAGAAATACTGGTTTCAAAAGATAACATTTTAAGTTTCAAATCTGAGGATGTTTAGTATTCATAACTAGTGAAACATTACACTTTTTTAAAGCCTGAAGTTCTAGAAATATATTATAAACAGAAGCAATTTGTGCAGAAACCAACTTCTCTTCTGGGATGGTGAGATAATTGGCATATTTTTGTTAGAGAGTATGTACAAAGTATTTTGAAGGTTGTCCTGATTTTTTCTTAGAATTTGTTCACATGTCAAAACCATAATCAAACTCCTGGAACTGCTTAGGATATCTGCCATACCATTATCCCTTCACTCCTAGGATTGGAAGAAATACTATGTAAGTCTCTGTGAGTGTACTAGGGTAGCCTTATAAAGGGTATGAAAAAGTTAGAATGTTCATAGTTCTGGCAACAGCCTGAGAGCTGAGGCTATTAAAAGGCCACCCCAAATCTCATAGAACGAGGACTCTATGTTGATCTTGCCTCTACCGTAGCTTCACGCCACATAACAAGAATTTCTCATGGACAAGACATGGAAGCAGACTGGCAACTGAGGAGAGCTTTCTTTCCTCATATCAAGAATGCTGGCAGTGAACTGGACAATAGGCATCCTCTCTCATCTCTTTAGTGATTTTCCACTAGACTTGAACCTCTCTAAAACATAACTCACTACTGAGGTCCTAAATCAATCACTCCTGACTCTAAGCAGGGTTGCATGGGCAACCCAGCCACTGTTCACCAGGGAATGTGGGCTGAGGTCCTAAATCAATCATTCCTGACTCTAAGTAGGGCTGTGTGGGGCAACCCAGCCACTGTTCATCAGGGTGAGTTCATCGGTCCCAGTTCTGCTCTGTTGCTTGTGAGTAAGCCACAGTCAAATCAACTAATCTATAGAATATTAAGTGTCCTCATCTATGACATGGAGGTAATGGTGGCACCTTAGTCCAGGGTTCCTACCAATAATAAATAAGATCATATAAGTGATTCACTTAGCATGGCCAATACAACAGAATAAACACTCAAAAAAATGAAAAGCTACTATTATCTGCCCTCTTCATTTTTTTCTATCTTCTATCTACAAAAAAGAAATTCATATATATTTTCCTAATGTTCAGCAAAATGAAATTTATACGTGATCACTAAACAATTATAAGTTCATTGCTCAGATCATATGAAAAGCAACTTCAAAATTATTTGGCCAAATCTACAGAAAAATTAGCCTCACTAAAATTAGTAATAACCAAGTGAACAATGGAAAAACATATCTGTGCATGTAAAGTGTTATACACCATATTTATCCTTCTAGCTATATTTCTCAAAACAAAAATTATACAAAATCAAACAATGAGAGGAAATCAGCAGTACTATATACTAAAAAATGAGATGCTTTTGTTTGTTCCAAAATGAGATAATATGGGTAGCATATTATTTCTTATTATATTCTATAAAATGTTTGACTGGAATTATTTAAGAAAAACTACATCACCAAATATGACTGAAAAATGGAATTGTACTCTTGCCCTCTTCGGAAAGCACATCATATTAAGTACTCAAAAAATTAAGGAACCTGCTTAATTTTGTTTAAAATTTCTCCTAAAATACCAAAATCTTACAATACAATGCACCCCATAAAATGCTGATGTAATTTGAAATGATATGTATTTCATTTTTGACCAGTCTGATAAATTTCTAAGTGTGCAAAACCTATAACTCCTGCTGAAAGCTAACAAGGATGAAAAATTGATTATATAGCAAAGATAACAAAGAGAACAAAATCAGTCAAACTGTGCTTTGTGCAGGACAGTGCAGACCTATGGCAAAAAGCCAACTTGTTAGAAAGTCCAGTTTCTTTCTTTTCTTTTTCTTCTTTCTTTCCATAAAACACAAATATGCTCTCAGAAAGCATTTCATTTTCTGTAAAATCCACTTAAACTTTTCACTCTTTCCACAATCTTTAAGAGAAGTGGGTTGGGGGAGCCAAAACCATCAGCTAGCTCTTATACCTCTGACTCCACAACCTTGGTGAAACTGACCATCAGAGATGTCTCTATGCTATGTTATTACACTCTAATTTGATATGACTTTGTTGAAAAAGAAAAATAAATCATTTGATTGTACTGTTTAGAAAATAGTATTTCCAGATAAAATGTCCTTTGATGCCTTCTATTCACAGTGATTGAAGCATTTACTATATCCATTTTAAGCCAAAAGCTGTTGGTCATGGTTTGGCACCAATTACATACAACCTTGAATTCCATACATGTTCTTTCATCATTATGGTTTTCAGACTGAAAATAGTTTTAAGACCTCAAAAAATTTAGATTAACTTTTGTTTTTCTACTAGTGTATCATCTTATAAAGGAGACTTTTATTCTCCAACAAAAGGTAGATCTTCTAGATAGTTCTCTTTTTAAAAAGTAAGAGAAATTGGTTATTTGCACCATTATATTATTCATTCTTTTATTGCTTTGCTGTAGTGTTAGCAACCCAAGTTTCAAAGACAAAAGGTATGTTTTCTTCTGTAATCTTACAGATTACTAAAGGAAACAGACTTTTAATCAAAATAATTCCAGTGAAGCATGCATATAGTATCAAAACAGGCCAAGTACCAAATACTGAAGTAGCACAAAAGTTGAAATAAGCCATCCCTTTTAGTGGGGAAGGGGGTAAAGAGTGGAATAGACTAGAGTTGACCTAAAACCACCTTCACAAAGGAGATTACTGAGATGAGGCTTTATTAATTTAGGTTGATATATTTATATGTGGAGATTTAGAGGAATTGCTACATAATTGCTTCTATTTATCTAAGAAACAAAAGGCAAAATCTTGAGAGTAAGGAGGTAGAGTCAGCACAGCTTGAGACAAGTATAGAAAACTAAAACAGATATTGTAAAACTATGATAGAAGGTCAACAAGGGGGGGTGCCTGGGTGGCTCAGTTGGTTAAGCAACTGCCTTCGGCTCAGGTCATGATGCCGGAGACCCGGGATCGAGCCCCACATTGGGCTCCCTGCTCGGCGGGAAGCCTGCTTCTCCCTCTCTCATTCCCTTGCTTGTGTTTCCTCTCTAGCTGTGTTTCTCTCTGTCAAATAAATAAATAAAAAATCTGTAAAAAATAAAAATAAAAAAAAGAAAGTCAACAAGGAAAAATATGAGTAATATACAACATTGCTGAGATCCAGCTGAGGTTGGTGATGATTATGGATCCTATGCTGCAAGTTTTATTAATTACTCCAACCACTGCCAAGCTGCCTGGGTGCTATCATAATAGTAGCTGATATCTAGGTACATATGATTTGGGAATTTCACCAATGTGATATAATAAAAGGAAAATCATGTAAGTGAGTTTAGGATGTTAGAAAGAAAACAACGGAAATGATTCGCCATAGGTCTCAACATTTTAGAGAATGAAGTCACATTAGAAGTATTATTCAATAAGCAGAAAGTAGAGACTGATATATTAATGGGGCTCATAAGCTCAAAGTACAGGTGAAAAGGGATTTAGCAGAGAGGCTGGTAAGAATAATCTATGAATTAGTGAATTAAAGATACAGGAGTTTCTGATGAAAAGAAGAAGTTGCTGATTTCACTAACCAGTCCCATTCTGCAACTCACTAACTACATTAACTGGACAAGATGCTTAGTATTTCTGACCTTTGTCCTTAACAGTACAATGGTAAAAACCAGTGTTGCTCAAGTTTTAGTTTTATAAGACTCACCTGGATAACTTGTTAAGCCACACATTCCAGAGATTCTGATTTTTGTTTGGTTTGGATTTTTGTTTTGTTTTGCTTTTTAATCTAGGAAGTGTCCTTAGAATATGCATTTTCTACCAGTTTGCAAAAATAATTCAGGCCACAATTTGAGTGACACTGTAAAGGGCAATGTGATCTCAGAGATAATGAGATAAGTTATATAAATGTCACCTGGTATGCAGTAGGCAGGCAATCAAGCATCAGTTACTTTTCTCATATCAATGAATACCTGCTTGTTGCTGACATCTGAACAAATGTAAAAGTGTAAGCAATGTCCTAGAATTTTAGAAGGAATTCCAATTACCCAAGTAAGTAACCTTTGAGTCATTTTCAAGTTTTAACATTAATATTTCCTCTCCCTTAAGCAAGTAATGAGAACCCAGACTAAAACAATAATGCAAAAGGAGACTTCACAAACATTTCTGAGGATTTTGATCTAAGCCCTGATTTTGCATACCACTGAAATGAGATGGCTTAAAAAAAAAAAACAAACATTTTTTATCTGGGAAGGGGAGGAACAGAGGGAGAGAATCTCAAGCAGACTCCATGCAGAGCAGAGCCCCATATGGGGCTGAAGAAATAGATGGCTTTTGTATTTATTCCCTGTTAATACCTAACAATTTATCTTGTGATTCCTTTACCAAATACCTATTCAGTCTGATAATTCCTATGTAACCATTTTCACCAACACTTACATAATCCTTGTTAGGCTACCATGATCCTTATAGACTTAATTCAAAATTGTTTAGAGTTCAAGAATTATTTCAACAAATATGATCTAGGCTTTAAAAAACAACAAAAGAAGTCAACTAGTCCTTGTTTTCATTGAGTTATATGTATTGCTTCAATGTTGCTTCCTTCCCAAAAGATCCTGAGTGATGTTTAAAAATATGTTCAAACAATAAAACTGCGAATGTAGAATGCTTATAAATATCACAAGGTAAATAATGGGGAACCACAGATAACAACATATATATGATACTATATATAGTCATTGTAACTGAGCAGTTTAGCTCTCAATTTAGGTAATGATAATGGTTTTATGTAATTTTTATTGTGTAATAAAAGACAAAAATAAATTCTTCAGGATAATTAGTATTATTTCTTAGAAATGACTTTTAAAAGGAATTTATCACTTGAGACCTTATTCAGTGGACATTGAACAAAACAATAGTGCTGTTAAAGGTACTTTGGAAGTTAAACAGAGATTTAGTGGTCACATAAAGTGGTGAATACTGAATTTAACTTGGGCTCTATACTTTCAGAGATTGGTGTTGGTTAAGAACATCCTTCCCACACTTTTGTGTGCCAAGAAGAGCTAACCTCAAAAAAACCACCCTTCTCTAGAAAACTTACTGTCCACAGACTCCCATAAGATCTGAAGATAACTCCCTTGTTTATCTGTCTCTATAAAACCCCAGACCCCTTTCTTTTCTTTGAGTCCTTCCTCATTAAAGAGCACTCTTCCTCTGCAATAAGGCTGAATACAATCATCCTTTTAATCATGCAGGGCATTTTGTCTTTCACATTATCTTGATGCTGCATAGGAATTAAGAGGGACAACATTAAAGTATTTTTTCTTTTCAAGGTCTCAACCTTGTTCACTTAGCTAACTTCTTTTCCCTATTAAAGAAAGTTTAGAAAATAGGTCAGATACCTCCTTCCCATTACCTTTTTAAAGGCTTAATTTTTATACATTTATTTTGTGAGTCTTGAGGTTTTAAGCATTCCCAAGGCCTGATGATTCTATCCGTACATACTTAGTGTTCTAAATCAGATAGAATAGCAAAGCAATTTTTGTAAAGGTGAAGGGATAATGAGGTAAAATTGAAGAAAGAATAAAGAAAAAGAGTAAAAGGATAGCTTCAGGTTTTTGTTCTCTTCAGGTCTTTAGTCTTGACTTGCTTTTTTTTTCAGGATCTTCCCTCTATGAGCTAAACATTTTGTAGTAGCCATTTCCACAGAAAAGAGTTCATTGTGACACTCCTATTTGCATATTCTGGTTTACTACCTGTACAGTCTGTCCTTTTCTGGTGATAATGAACCAAGAAGTTCTGCTTTTAACATTTATAAATTTGTGAGTGTTGGCACTTTCTGTCCTTAGGTTTAATTTCCAAGTCCCTTCTTCACTTCATTGTCTAACTTACATATTTTAAACACTTTCCTTCTTTCCTTCCCTTCAGAAAATAAAGATTTTCTTCACTCTATTTTCATTTCAGTCTGAAACGGGGCTAGTCTAGAAAACAGAGGCAGTACTCTACTAACGGAAAAAACAACTGAGCCTATAGTCTTAGCTGGAATTCTACTCAGGTGCCTTAATCAGGACCTCTGCAGACTCAATCCTAAATAGTCCTGTGTTTTCTCTAAATTCAGCCTCCAATCCAAGGACCAAATATTTGAGAAATCATACATAAAATTTTACATAACAACCATGTAAGCTAAGAGAATATGACACCCATAGAATATGAACAATTCCAGGGCACCTGCATGGCTCAGTCAGTTAAGTGTCTGCATTTGGCTCAGGTCTTGATCTCCGGTCCTGGCATCCCTGCTCAGTGGGGAGTCTGCTTCTCCCTCTTCCTCTCCCCTACCCCCACTCATTCTTTCTCAAATAAATAAATAAAATCTTCAAAAAACAATATGAACTATTCCACTTGCTTACTGATATAGAAATTAATTTGTCATAAAACTGGTATAGCTGTCAGAACTTCAGTTTTTACTTCCTATACTTACTGTTAATCTTATTATACACCCTCATTCTCATAACTTGTTGCATGACAGCAGGTTTATTTCTTGTAATAGTTGGTGAATTGTATTTTCTGAGCTCAAAGGACACCTGGCCTCTGTTTCATCCTAACACATTTTTTATCTGCCAGAGTCACTATAGTTACTATAAGTGATCCTTCAACATCACTGAAGACAAACAAAAAATACATTATCTTTTTTGGGGTGCCTGGGTGGCTCAGAGGGTTAAGCCTCTGCCTTCAGCTCAGGTCATGATCTCAGAGTCCCGGGATCGAGCCCCACATCGGGCTCTCTGCTCAGCAGGGAGTCTGCTTCCCCCTCTCTCTCTGCCTGCCTCTCTGCCTACCTGTGAACTCTCTCTCTCTCTGTGTCAAATAAATAAATAAAATATTTAAAAATATATATATTATCTTTTGAAATATTGTTTCCATTCATATTACAACTAGATCTCAGAAATACTATTCTCATATTGCTTTATTACATTATGAATGATAATGCAGAAAAAAGATAAAAATTTTAGTAAAATATTTCAAATGAAGCATTTACAATACTGCATATAAATATCCTCATCAAAATTGCTATATTTCATATAAGCTTTTCATTAAAATGCTGGAAGAAATGGGAAAATATTTCCTCCATTCTGAACGCAGGCATTTTTATGAGCCACTTCACCATAAAATGATGTTCATTCTAGGTCTAATACTTGTCAAGTTGGTAACAAGTAGAAATTACGCTTGGGTAAAATATGTCATCATCTTACAAATATTTAGTTAAGTTTGAGTTTATCATAGGTTTGATGTTCACACTGACATAGGAAGAAGCACTTGAAACATCATATAGCTGCCCATTATAGGTATTCCTTTAAAACGTGAATTTTTATTACTGTCAAATTAGATGACTGTGTTGAGAACTTACTGTTTAAGGTGTTCACAGTTAATCTCTTTAGAAAGTATTTAGGCTGCTATGGATTTAAAAAAGCAAAAAAGAAAAAAAAGTATGTAATAAGTAAAATGGCCTGGAGGAAAGAAAAACTGTGACTAGAACTCTGTCATTAGAAAACTCTCTCTATTGATGGGCTTATTAGTAGACTTAATTTTAGAACTCAAAAATTTTTAAAAAGACCCAAAAATTAACTATGAAAACAGATCACAGTATGTAAAAATATAAACATCCCCCTTACTTGACTAAAAATTAAAAATAAGTATCTCCATATATGACTTGGTTTAGATTTCAATAGATAATTTTTGACTATAGAAAAATTAGTAAAAATAAACATTCTCAATAAATTTTGATAAACAATCATCTGTTGTTTATTGAATCTAGTAGACCATCTGATAATCATGAATGCATACTCCCTCTGATCAGTAATCCACTTTTCCTACAGAATAAAAGGAGCAGTTAGTAAGCATTTCACAATATTGTTTGTGATAATAAAAATAGGAAATGCTTCCCATACCCATCACTAGAGAGAATATTAGAGAAAATACATTGTATCTATGCTATACAATACTCAGAAGCATTTCAAAAAAATGATGTCGATCTATATGTACTAAAATGGAAATGGGAACACAATTTGAAAAAAATACAAATGATATAAATACTATATTAAATATTTATAAGAAAAACAAGTGTATGCGTACATATGTGTATAATGTGGACACAAATTACTACTTCAAACTCAAGTATCCAAAAATATAACTTTTAAAATCTTTTCTATAATTTAATTTAATCCTTAAATTATCAGTTGGTGGAAATTTAATCTCAATGAATTTCGGTGTTCATCAGTCAATTTAGCCTAACTTTTCTCTCCCCAAGTGTTCCACCTAATCCTAGCATCTTCCATAAGCTAAAGTACTGATGAACAGTGAACATCTAACCCCTGTTCCTTGGCATATATACATGTCGCCATCTGCTAGGATTTATTCACCATTTATTTGATCTTCTGTTGTCACTACACACAACTGGAATTTATGGTTCCTTTGACTAATGAGAGTAATGCTCTAACAAATAAACAACATTTGAGTAAGAAAGTTTAGAAAGGGCACCTGGGTGGCTCAGTTGGTTAAGCGACTGCCTTCGGCTCAGGTCATGATCCCTCCCAGAGACCTGGGGTCGAGTCCCACATTGGGCTTCCTACTTGGCGAGAAGTCTGCTTTTCCCTCTCTCACTCCCCCTGCTTGTGTTCCCTCTCTGGCTATGTTTCTCTCTGTCAAATAAATAAAATCTTAAAAAAAAAAAAAAAAGAAAGTTTAGAAATGCTTGTGTAGCAAAGTTAACCATGGAGCACATATCCAGGTAGTCACTCTACTCCCAGGATTAAGGAACAAAACCAGAGTAGGGGGTGATATATAAAATTACTCTATTCTCTATGATTTAACATCAGCCAAAATTGGTTTAAGCCAACACAGGTTCAGGATAAAAATATAGACAATTCCAACTAAATTTGCTACTGAAAAACCCTTTGTAATGAACACACCTTTTAACATAAGGCAGGATCTTTTTTTTTCACTTAGAGCTCAAGAGAAAATGTGAAAGGAATTCTTTCAAAGCATTTGCCACGTTTACATGGGAGCTGGAAAATCCAGCAGAAGGTAGCTGATAATGAGCTAAGCAGCTGAGCACAAATTTTGGCTGTCATAGATTACAGGCTATGGAGACAAAATGGAAGAACATTCCAACCAGATTAAACAACAGAAAAACTGAATAGTCCTATATCTACTAAAATATAAATACATAACTGAATATTTCTAAATTATCAAATCCCATTATCTTCTCTTCCAAATTATACACACACACACATATTTCTTTCCCACCTGGTTTTATGAGGTCAGCAAATTCTTGATTCCAAATCTGACAAAGATATCAAGACAATGACAGTCAGCACATAACCTCTATTATAATCACAGATAAGAAATCCTAATCAATAAATCAGGAAACTCAAACAAGCTATATATGAAAAGAATAATGTAAGTGCCATAACCAAGTGAAGTTAATTTCAAGAAAATGCAATAATTTAATTCACCACATAAACAGAAAACAAAACAAAACAAAAAGATGGTCTCAATAGATAAAGAAAATTAATCTGATAAAATTTAACACTCAGTAGTGATAAAATCTGTTAGCAAACTAAACTAAAACTAAGTTAGGACTCTTTAAAAAAAATAGGAGGTGTAGATATATATATCAGGGGCCAGAAATCCTAGGGCCATTTTAAAATTATGCTTATCATATGTAACGATCAAAAATTGTCAACATTCAGTATATTCAATGGTAAAGTATTTTTTCCTGAAGACTGGAAAGGAAACATAAATATCCATTCTCACAACTTCTATTCAAAACTAACTCATAGAATGAAAGAATGCAAGACTAAGAAATGAAGAACACACAGATTAAAGACAAACAAAAATGTCATTTTTGCACTCAAACTAGTATATATAAAAATTTCAAAATAATTTCCCCAAAACAATTAGTATCAATAACTGAATTTCTGAAGTGTGCTGAATGAAACACTAATATACAAAATTCAAATGTAACTCAATATATCATTAAAAATAATTAAAAATGAAATAAATGAAATCATTTACTGTAGCTTCAAAAAACTTCAACACCTGGAGATAAAACTAGTGAACAGCGTTCAAACTTCCAACTCAGAAAACTATAAAATACTGAAAATAAATGAAGCCTAAGTGCTTTCGCTATCTATGTTCATATATTGGAATATTGAATGTTTATAAGTGTCAATTCTCCCAAAATGTCTCTATAGATTTAAGAGAGTCTCAAGATCTCAGAATTTTGTTTTGTTTTGTTTTGGAATCTGGCATGTAGATTCTAAAGTTCATATGGAAATCGAAGCATTTTGAAATCCAAGAAACAATAGAATCAGCAATGAAGGTAATGTAAAATTGGCATTTGAGAAAAAAAGAGTATGTAAGGGCGCCTGGGTGGCTCAGTGGGTTAAGCCTCTGCCTTTGGCTCAGGTCATGATCTCAGGGTCCCGGAATCGCGGTCTGCATGGGGCTCTCTGCTCGGCGGGGAGCCGCTTCCTCCTCTCTCTCTCTGCCTGCCTCTCTGCCTACTTGTGATCTCTCTCTCTATCACAGAAATAAATAAAAAAATTTTTTTAAAGATTTTATTTATTTGACAGAGAGAAACACAGCCAGAGAGGGAACACAAGCAGGGGGAGTGAGAGAGGGAGAAGCAGGCTTTCTGCAGAGCAGGGAGCCTGATGCGGGACTCGATCCTGGATCTCCGGGATCATGACCTGAGCTGAAGGCAGTCACTTAACCAACTGAGCCACCCAGGCACCCCAGAAATAAATAAAATCTTAAAAAAAAAAAAAAAGAAAAGAATATGTAAAAATCCTTGAGACATGAAAAAGTTGCTCTCTTATTAGCCATCAGGAAAATTCAATTTAAATCTCAATGATAAATCACACCAACAGAAATTAATAAAATTGAGAAGCCTAACAAATAATAAGTTATGGAGATAAAGTACTACTTATACCAAACCTGGTGGGATTCTATATTTATGCAATCATTATGAAAAACTATTTAACAGTGTCAAACTTAAATAAAACAAATGGTTATTTAATTAAACAAAAGTGAGTTTATTTAGGAATAGCAGAGGAATTGCAATTTAGGACAAGCAAACTATGGCAAATCATATAAGTCCAAAGAGACAAAGGGGAGGCTACATTGTATTAGGATCTTGGAGGAAAGTATAGAAGGTTGTTTTGAACATAAGGGAGGAGAACAGGAGTTTGAGGTTATGGCAGTTTCTCACTGGCCTCAGGTGGTAGGCAGTTTGCTGTTACTGAGACATGTAAAAACCTTCCTTCTTCCTGCTGGTCATGTAAGTTGAAACAAATGTTACCTGCATGAGACTTCTTCCTTCATGGCTTCCTGACTCCATTTTAAATCAAGTCTCCTTCACTCATTTTCACAGCAGTATCTTATAAATTAGATGATTTGTGTCTTCTAGAACCAGCAGTTCTACCACCTGGCATGTATAAATCATAGATGCATAAAAATGTGACAAAACGATATATATGTATGTTTATAGAAGCATTATTTGTTGTGGCCCCCAAGTAGATGTGAGCAACTCTCCAGCAATAATAGAGCATATGCACTTTGGTATGAGGGTATAATATAACATTATATAATAATATAAAGGAAAAAAAGAAAATAAAACATGTTCTATACAGTAATGTGGTTGAATCACACACACAAATAATACTGACCGAAAGAAGCTTGACCAAAAAAAGTAAATACCATAAAAATTCAGTTATGTAAGTTTCAGAAACAATAAAAACTAACATATGTGCTAGAAATTGGGATAGTGATTACCTTTAGAAATAAGTGTGAATAGGACTGAGACAGGGCATGAGGGCTGCCACTTATGTTCTGGGGTTCTTAATCACTGTGTTGACTGTATGGACATGTTTACTTGAGAAAAATAAACTACACACTTAAGATTTCTATAATTTGTAATGTATTTTGTTCTTCAATTAAAAACTTAAAAATTCAGACTATAGTTAGCTAGATATCATTAGAATGCTCTATGTTTGAAGGTAAAGTTCAGGTTTAACATGTGAGCATTATTCTGCTATATCATATTACTAAAAAAAATAGGCAGCTGCTATTGAACACCTCTTTTAAAAAAAATTCATTTATTTATTTGACAGAGAGAAACATAGCTAGAGAGGGAACACAAGCAGGGGGAGTGAGAGAGGGAGAAGCAGGCTTCCTGCCAAGCAGGGAGCCCGATGTGGGGCTCCATCCCGGGTCTCCGGGATCATGAACTCAGGGAGCCCAATGTGGGGCTCGATTACAGACCTCCAGGATCATAATCCAAGCCAAAGGCAGTTACCCAACCAACTGAGCAACCCAGGTGCCCCCACTAACACCTCTTATACTTGTATGACACCCAAACATACCTCTTCCTTGGCACCCCATGTAGGAGGAAGTTCTACCCAAATATACCTCCTCCTTGGCACCCCATGTAGGAGGAAGCTGTTCTTTGCCTGTCTGAAGTCTGTTCCTGAGTAACTTCCAGCTGGCTTACATGCAAATCTAATTTTACAGCGGTGATGCTTAGAAACAAACATTAAAGTCTTAAAATAGTGGCTAGTAATGAGACCCAACAAATAGAAGCTTACTCTACATACCATCCACTCTTAAATTAGTGCACAGTCTGGTTATATATACAACAAATTGTTTCCAAGAGATTACAGTGCTGTATCCCAGATGCTTGTAATCAAATCTGCACTGTGATCAAAGTCAAAAGTCCTATGCCTGTATTACATTCTGTTTGACATATTCAAAAAGACTCTCTCATAGTAATAAATTATGGGTAGCAAAAATGTTTGCCGAGATGGTGGCAATATACTATGGAAGGAAGAATGTGGATATCAAATTTCAAAGCAATCTGCCAGTGAGTATATTCACAGATGATTCTATCTTACCCCACCCTCCACACACATTTGTCCAGTATTCCTATATCTATTGATTTTTTTTATAAATCCTTCTCCTTAATAAGCAATTATTTCACTGGTTTCAAATTGGTAGGTGTTGTTTTATCTCTACGGCCAATTTTGTCTGCACACAGTAAACAAATCCTAAGGCCACAGAGCTAATAAGAGTTGACCATAAGTAGGCTGATTTTATATTTTCCATCCTTAATAGTATATTACATGACAGAGCATACATATATATATATATGATTAAATAATTAAATACAATTGATATAAGTGCTAATACCTTCTTATAGTTTTTATTTTCCCCATTTCCCATATGGGTAAAGGGCAGCTTACACTTCCGAGTATTACTGCGCAATTACTGATCCAACATCATCCCTCAGTGTTTGGTGATTATGTCATCTTGGTGAAGTACCTTCTTCAAACTTGTATCTTTGATCTATTATTCTCAGCATAAGGAAAATGATTAATTCCTTTTCTAGTTGAAGATTTTCTTTGTGACTTGCTTCCCTTTGGCTATTCCCGTGCATTCCATTGATTACTCTATAAAGCAACATTTTGGTAAACCAGGAGCCACAAACAACTGTCCTGCAGATATATATTTTTAAATATTTTTAAAACTATGTACTTTATTTTATAATTATAAACACATGCCTCGGACATCTCCTAAAAAGATGAAAAGCCCAGTCCATAGTAGACTCAATTCCGAATGGCAACTGTGGCCAATGACTGAGCAGAAGCTACCTTTTTCAGTAGGGCACACACTCCTAGTTAGCAGCACCTTATGATTGCAAAAGCATTTATTCTGGCCACACCTCATTTATTTATATTACCTCATGGCCATAAGGGGCATTTGAACTGATAACCCCCATTAAAATTCCTAACAGGCTACCTAATAGCTCTTGTAATTTCCCTTGAAATTTAGAAATTTCTCTTGCCTGTAAAACTAACTCCTTACCTAGATAAATAATCGTTATTTGTCAATTAGCTATTAAAATCTGCTTCCAGTTTATTCTCCTGGAGGTGCTGAAGATTTGTCATCTCTCCCAGGTTTATTTTCCATGATTCTCTCATATGAGAGTAATTTGATAGAAACTAAGCAGTTGATTACTTTTTTTAAACCTCTTTTCCTTCACTGAAACCTGTTCTTAAGCATATTAACTACAAAAGAGTTTAGAAAGTTATTTTTTCATGCTGTCATATATGTTAATTTTCTATTGTGGCATAAAACTTACAGAAAATTTAGCAACTTCAAACAGCAGACATGTATTATCTTACCATTCCTGCGGGTCAGTAGTCTGGGCAGGGCTTACCTGTTATCCTCTGCTTAGGGTCTCACAAAGCTGTAATGAAGGTGTCCCCTGACTGCGGCGTGACTGGACAGGGCCCACCTCCAGGCTCCTGGACAGAGACTGTTGGCAGAATTGCCTCCTGGCAGATGGTGGGTGGAGGCTCCCAGCTTCTTGCTGTGACTAGAGGCCACTCTCAGCTCCTGGAGGCCACTTGCTTCCTGTAGTTCCTCGAAACTACCCTCAGTCTCTGGATGCACGGTCTTTCCCAACCTGGTCACCTGCTTCACTAAGTCAACAAGGATGCTCTGGAGAGGTCTTCTAGCAAGATGCAGTTTCGTGGGGCGCCTGGGTGGCTCAGTTGGTTAAGCGACTGCCTTCAGCTCAGGTCATGATCCCGGAGACCCAGATTCGAGTCCCACAACAGGCTCCCTGCTCGGCAGGAAGCCTGCTTCTCCCTCTCTCACTCCCCCTGCTTGTGTTCCCTCTCTGTCAAATAAATTTTAAAAAAAAATCTTAAAAAAAAAAAAAAGATGCAGTCTTGTGTGATATCACACGTCGTGGGAGTGGCGCCCGTCACTCCCATACGCCCTCTTAACCAGAAGAGGGCCAGGCAGCCATGATGAACACTTGAAGCCATTGCTGGACCGGCTCCTCACTGAGAGTGGAAGGCTCCTTCCTAGGCACCGGCAGGGTCAGCTTTCTGGGCCTGAACCCTAAGGAGCAGCAGGCCCGCGTGGCCAGTGAGTGCGGCTCTCCCGCGGCCTCGCCCTGCGGCAGCCCCCTCAGGCAGGGGCGGACACAGCTTGCTTGGCTCTGAGGTGGAGCTGAGACCTTCCTGGATCAAGCAGGCTGGGAGGCCGGCCATGAAGCATTGGCGTGAGAGACAGATGTAGACCGCTGGTCAGATCACGCCCCGGGACGCCGGAGCCCCACCAGCCGGCACTGGCGGCTCCAGCCCCACCCCTCCCCCCCCCGCTCCCGCTTCCGGTTCCTGAGGAGAATCGTGCTCCTAACCATGGCTGGTGAGGCTCCTTTGCCCAGTGACAGGTTGTGCGACACAGTGTTCTCACAGACACCCAAAATTTGTTGTCCTCTCGTAGGGAATTGAGAATTGTGTACAGAACTTTACAAAAAGTAAAAAAAAATGAATTGATAGGTATATATGCAAAGTAAAAACCCACCTTGCTGTAGCGGGAAAATACCACCTAAGAAAGCAAACTGTATCCTCAGGCTCGGATTTAGGACCCACCAAGGAGAAGGAATTACACAGCCGAGTGGAAACCAGGAACCTGAAGAGGCTTGTCATAGAATAAGGGGTTTTCCTTAGCTTTATTGAGGTATACTTAATAATATGTTTAAGGTGTACAGTGTGATGTTGTCATATATGTATCCATTGTGAACTGATTACCACAATTAACCTAATTAACGTGTGTGTATGCGTGCGTGGTTGGTGAGAACATTTAAGATGAATCCTCAATAAATTTCAAATATACAATACAGTATTACTAACTGCATACAGTAGGTTTCTTGATTTGTTCCTTTCTAGCATTAATATAAATTGCTACTGCATTAGTTACATTGGTTTCCCACAATGTTGAAGAAACAAAGTTAATGAGCTTTAAAATATCTATTTGAGGGCATCTGGGTGGCTCAGTGGGTTAAAGCCTCTGCCTTCAGCTCAGGTCATGATCTCAGGGTCCTGGGATCAGGCCTGGATCAGGTTCTCTGCTCAGCATGAAACCTGCTTCCTCCTCTCTGCCTACCTTTCCACCTACTTGTGATCTCTCTCTCTGTCAAATAAATAAATAAAATCTTTAAAATACCTATTTGATGTAAACTATGACATTTTATAAAACCATTCTATTTTAAATGAAAACCAGAGATCCCAATATGATCTTCTAGATAAATTAATTGGCAAATAATTTTCCACATATAATATGCCAACATTTATTTGTGTAAATAGTAAAACAGTCATTGAAAACTTAGACACTATTACAGAAGAAACAAAATGGCTACTAGTCTTTCACACAGATGACATAATGTAAATACATAATTTATAATTAGTAGATCACAAGAATCAAATAAAGAAAAACTGAAGCTTTAAGATAGATTCACTGAAAAATAAAGAATTGGTTAATGTACAGCCAGTCAGGATTTATGCATAGAAATTCTGAAAGTAGGGCACCTGGGTGTCTCAGTCATTAAGTGTCTGCCTTCAGCGCAGGTCATGATCCCAGGGTCCTGAGATCTAAACCCGTAATGGGCTCCCTGCCAGGAGGGAAGCCTGGTTTCTCTCATTCCTCCTGCTTGTCACCTCTCTAGCTGTGTTTCTCTCTGTCAAATAAAATCAAAAGAAAGAAAAGAAGAAATGAAAAGAAAAGAAAAGAAAAGAAAAGAAAAGAAAAGAAAAGAAGAAAAGAGAAAGAAAGAAGAAAGAAAGAAAGAGAGAAAGAAAGAGAAAGAAAGTTTCCAAGAAGGAATTTTTGGCAGATTTTTATCATTGAAGTTTTATAAATAACTAAAATATATCACAATAAACAACATGTAAAAACCACAAGTATCCATAGTTTCAAGTACATAAAATGTCTTTCAGATTCTAAAAGAATATTGTTTTGTGCGTGAGTTTAAAGGGTAGGGTGGGTGTGGGAGGGGGTGCCAACCCCTCCATAAGAGCCGCAATTCAACCTGAGTTTTAACTTAGTGACTAATTTATTCAAATCTCTTTTTTAGTCTCTCCCTATTGAAGTTAATAAAATATAGTGTAGTGGATAATAACATGGCCTCTCAATTCAAACTTAACAACTCTAAATCTTCACTTTAAAATATACTATATGATGGTTTGAAAATTAATGATATAATATACTTATGAGGCTGTATAACAATACCGGAAAACACAAACTGCCCAGTACATCATGGATATTTTTATTGGGGAAAAAATGCACATATCTATATATGCATATGGATCTGTGTGTATTATACATGCAGGTATAGGTGTACATAACACATATGTTACCATACATATATGCAAATATATAATATGCAAGCATACTAATTTTTTTTACATAAAAATTGATTAAAAAGTATAGGCCAATATATAGTTACTCTTCAGAATTTTATAGTAACTAAAAACACAAAATGTTGAATTGAATGAAATATTTAAACAACAGTGGGAACTGACCACTTCCAAAAGTCAGAGTAGAAGAGAAAAATCTCACTGGAGGAAACCATACTGTGGACTACTTAGTCCACTTTGACTATTAAAGAATTCTTAAATTTTCAAAGATGAATAATTGTCAAATGCTTATTTCATTCTATGTTGTTTAGGTAACACTACAACTATCTTAGTCAAATTTGTAATTTACTTTAGTATTAGCTCCTAGCTTGATATTCTTCAATTTTTGAAACTATTAAATTATATTATAAACTTTCCAAATAACAGCAATTTTATTTGTTTTAGTGTAATTCTGCAAATTGTGTCTGTGCGTTGTCAATTATGTTAAAAGCATACACAGCAACACATTATAATCTGAAGATTAACACATTCTTCTATTTCACTTTATAATATATTCTATTCACAAATTTTGGTATTTTAAATTTATCATTTATATAAATATATAAATTTATCATTTATATAAATTTATATAAATATCAATTCTAATAGTATTTTGTAAATGTACCATTAATATGACCTAGTTCATAGAACAAGATTAATTATTCCATCATAAACTGCCATGTGTCACCAAATGTTGACATGGATACAAAGAAATCATTTCTTATTAGTTGGTGGTGAGAATGTAAAAAGATACAACCATTCTGGATAATGTTTTGTTTTCTTTTCTTTTTTTCAGTTTCTTAGGAAACAACAACAATGAAACTAAAAATACCCTTACCATATGATTCAGCAATCTCACTACCAGTCATATACCCCAGAGGAAAGGAAATTTATGTTGATACAAAAACATGCATGTGATATTTTATTTGTGATAGTCCCAAATCAAAAACACCCCGAAAGTCCTTCAATAAGTTAATGACTAAACAAACTGTGATGCATCCATTTCATGGAGCACTGCTCAAAAATGGGCAATAACGCGCGCCTGGGTGGCTCAGTGGGTTAAAGCCTCTGCCTTCGGCTCAGGTCATGATCTCAGGGTGCTGGGATCGAGACCCGCATCGGGCTCTCTGCTCGTCAGGGAGCCTGCTTCTCCCTCTCTCTCTCTGCCTGCCTCTCTGCCTACTTGTGATCTCTCTCTCTGAAAATAAATAAAATCTTTTTTAAAAAATGGGCAATAACAAACTATTTATAAAGACAATAATTTGAATTAATCCCAAAGGAATTACGCTGAAAGAAAAAGCCTATTTTAAAAGAAAACATACAGCAGGATGGCATTTACCTACATTCTTTAAATGACAAAACTACACGGATGATCTTGGGAAGAGATGTGGGAAAAAGGTATAACAGTAGAGGTAGCAAGAGCGATCTTACAGTAATAGAAAAGTTAGACATCTTTTTTGTGGCAGTGGTTATTTTTGGTTCTAGGTATGATTAAATTACATAACCCCACCACACACACACACACACACACACACACACACACACAGTGCCAATAAAACTGGTAAAATCTGAATAAGGCCTGTGGATTATATCAATGTCATTATCCTGGTTTTGATATTGACTGTGTCAAAGATAGTCAGACACCAGTTAAAATGGTAAGGACAGATTTTAATTATCGTGTACTATTGCAATGGGAAAGAGTCCAGCATGAACTGGACTGAACAGTTTTTTCAGAGATGACTAAGTGTTTTAAAGGAAGTACAACAGATTAGTGAAGAAGATAAACAGGGGCTCAGTAGAGTCTCAAAAGTAAAAAATTACAAAAAGCTAGGGAGGGGTGGTCTATCAGAAACCCATCTGGGTTTGCTAAACAGTCATTTATCAAAGTTAGGCTCCTACTCCCATCCTCACTAGCACAAGGAGACAAAGGCCTTACCTTCAAGTATTGGCTGGAACACATAGTAAATTCTTTTGGCCCCCTTGAGTTTTCCCAGGCAGGAAACAGCTTCCTCCTAGGGAATGATGCTTTTACTAACATAGAAGCTATGTTAGTATTTGAACAAGTCCTTAAAGGCCAAGGTTGAGGCCTACTTCAGAAGAGGGCTCAGAGGAGTCTGGCAAGATTTTGGTCAAGGATAATCCTTTTCAACTATAATTATAGACGGAAAAACTAAGTTAATGGAACATAGGACCTGTCTGTACTATCTTTGCAACTTCCTGTGAATCTATAATTATTTCAAAATAAAAAATTAAAATATGCAGTGTTTTATATTATCATAATTTAAGGTTATTAATTTTTGAGATGTTTAGAATTTATCATAATAATTAACAGTATATGGGGTAGAGAATTTCCTAATAAACAATATTCATTTGGGGATCCATAAAAAGTCCCTTTCTCATCAATATATTCTCAGTAGTAGGCAATGTCCTTTCCACATTTTAGATGCTTAGTTAATTTTGTATAATAAATGATTATATAGATGGTCAGCTTGTATATATTCATTAGGACTGTCCATCTCTTTAATCATACTCAATATTCACCAAAGTTTCATATTAGATTTATTTGGTAAGAAGCAGAGATGCTATCTTGCACTTTATAAGGATACATTTTATTTTTTTAAAATCATAGTCTAGGAAAATAATGTGCCCCACCTTGGATTTACTAGTTTTCAAACATATATATTGATTAATTTATTTTTTTCATTATAAACCAATAAATTTGTATTTGGTGTCATTCAGTGGTCACCTTTGAAATAAACAGAAAATTTGTTTTCTAGATTGGATTTCCTACATTAATGGAATCAGCATTCCAGCAAGAAAGTTAAAACTCATATTGTAAGATAATGGTAATCCTTTGAAGACATGCAAGAAGCTCCTTACATTTTTCATATCTTATCTCTGAAAAATGAATTTATATCATTTTATTAAATTTTTTAATTGAATAACCTCACTTTAAGAAATTGATGGTAGAACAGAAGTGATGTTGCTTAAAAAACAAGTTCTCGGGTATCTTGATATCTAAAGCCAATGATATGGTATAAAATAAGCGGTTCTTCCCAAAAATGCAAACTCTTTTTTGACTTCTTTTAAGCTCTAGAAATGCAATCCAGTAAATGAAAGGAATTTAAGAGATTTTAAAACTTAAGAAAAATCTTAAAATATTTTCTTCTCTTTGAATCTTATGCTTACTACTGACTGATAAGCTAAGGCCTAGATTTTATCATATCCTATCATAAGTAAGTTGTTTTTGTTTTTTTTTAAGATTTTATTTATTTATTTGACAGAGAGAAACACAGTGAGAGAGGGAACATAAGCAGGGGGAGTGAGAGAGGGAGAAGCAGGCTTCCTGCCGAGCAGGGAGCCCAATGTGGGGCTCAATCCTGGCTCTCCAGAATAATGACCTGAGCCGAAGGCAGTCACTTAACCAACTGAGCCACCCAGGCACCTCATAAGTAAGTTTTTTAATTATTCTGTAGTATCTTCCCAGATACTAAATAACAATCGATAGAAGCATTTAAGCAAAAATATTTTGAAACTGATAATCAATGTACAAACATATTAATAATTAGTAAATATGCATTTCCTTCTGAATGTCAGAGAATCACATGATTTATTACTTCTGAAGTAAAATAATGATTAGTGGAAACAAAACTTTCTTTCCATTATCAACTCATATAGATGGCATTGGAGTATCAGAGATTGAACAAATATATTGGAGGAAAAAAACTGGTATTAGGGGGCCCTGGATGGTTCAGTTGGTTAAGCGCCTGCCTTCGACTCAGGTCACGATCCCGGAGACCTGAGATCGAGTCCCACATCAGGCTCCCTGCTCGGCAGGAAGCCTCTTCTCCCTCTCTCACTCCCCTTGCTTGTGTTCCCTCTCTGGCTGTATTTATCTCTGTCAAATAAATAAATAAAAGCTTTAAAAATAATAAAATAAAATAAAATAAATAAGTAAAATAAAATAAAATAAAATACTTCAGAATGCAGGTTATTGCACCCAGATTTGACATCCTATGTGAAAAGATAATAATCAAACTGTATTCTGAAATTCTTGTTTGGATAATAGTTGCCACTCCAGTTACTTTTTAAAGTATATTCTGAAATTTTGTAAGGATGAATGTATCACTTTTGATAAGATTAAACGTTGTAAAAGAAGTTGTCTTCAAAGTAGTTATATTAGGGGCACCTGGGTGGCTCAATGTTAAACCGTTGCTGCCTACGGCTCAGGTCATGATCCTGGGGTCCTAGGATTGAGTCCCACATTGCATCGTACTCCCTGCTTAGCAGGAAGACTGCTTCTCCCTGTCCCACTCCCCCTGCTTGTGTTCCCTCTCTTACTGTGTCTCTCTCTGTCAAATAAAGAAATAAAATCTTCAAAAAAAAATAGGTTAAATAAAGCCACTTTGCATGATGCTTTTCAAAGTAGATATTTATTATATATTTTATGGTGCAAATCCTAGCATATTTTAAAATAATTTGACATTAATTACACCTAAGTATGTAGAGTTAGTGTGACTTTAATCCTTTAGTTTTTGCCAAGCTAATCTATGTTGCCAATAATCCTTATTGTTAGGCTGGCAATTTTGTCCTTTTGAAAAATTTTCCTCTTAAAGCTCATTACATTTTGGATAGTGAAAATGTGTTTGTTGTAGATCATACTGCATAAAATACTTTATAAATGACTTATTTTTTCCTTTTTCCTTTTTTTTTTCTTTTTTTTTTTTTTAGGTGTATGTTACTACTCTTTAGGAAGCTCTGATTACCATAGTAAAAAGTGAGATGTTTCTGGAGAGTTTGAAATCGGCCTTTCTCTGGCTTAATAATTGAGCATTTAAGGTGGATTGCTGTGGGAAGTAGCATCCAGTCCGCAAGATGCTGAAATAGGACAGGCAGTCAAAGTGAGCCAACCAGGGGAAGAGGAGAGGGAGATGAAGGAAAAATTGTGTTATTCAAAACATACATCTCACTAGGAATTATACGGGAGTCAGACTTGAGCTCACATCATTCAAATAAGAGACTCATATCTCTAGTCTGCTATGAAAAATTCCTAAATAAAACTTACAACCTATTTGACCTTTTCTATTGCAATTTTTTTTTCTCTTTTGTGAGGTACACACACAATGGCATAGAGTCCCAGACCCTCACAGGCAGAGAACTACATGTATAGCCCAAGATTTGTAACTTGGCTCCACTCCATGTCAGCACACTGTCAAAATAAGTAACGACATAGAAATCTATACACTGTGCCAACAACGGCATCTAAACTACCTGGAGTTCATCCAGCTCTGCATAGAGGGCACCTTTATGGAGCAAGCCCAGAATATTCTTATGATGTCATGTTAGTGAAGGACACTATCAAGGGTAGAGATTTGTGGAATTTTTTTCAGTGATATTTGGCAAATCCTCCCAATTGTTTATATTCTATATACTTTTTGTGTTACAAAAATAAATATTTGGGGTTTGTTCTATAGTTTATTCATATGACTGAATTGAATACAATTTAAATTCATAACACATGGAGATATGTTGTGGAATATGTCAGAGATATTAAAAAGCACTTGATGTAGGTGAAAGCCAGGCTTCTGTGCATGGAAATAGATTATCACAATGAGAATTTTAAGAAAATAAAGAAGGACTTGAGAAGAGGACAAAAGACTAAAGCAGGCTCACGTGCTTCCTACTTTTGCTACTCACAGAATGAATGTCACTACAGTTTTGGGTTACTAGAAACTATCATTTCAGAACTTTCTACTCTTTACTTGAAAGTATTCCATTAAAAAAATAAATTGATGTAACTGTGAGAAGATGAGTTCTCTATTAAGGATTGGGTCTGGTAGCTACTGAGAATTGATAGCAACCTAAATATCCCAGAAAGCCGGATAAAGAAGTTAATGATACAGCTGATCAGAGCTGACCTCTGCAACTATGATTGTGACTTGAGATTTTCCACACTCTAATAAAACCTGATACCATTTCTGCGTACAACAGATAGGTCCTTGCCTCAGCATGGATCTGGGGGGTGGTGAGGAGTGGGAATACGGTGGAGGAAAGTGAATGAAAGTGAATTCAAGAAGCAAAAGTCAAGGTTTATACTCAAAAAGATAGAAAAAAAAACTTTAATAGTGAATTGCTACTGGTGGTAAGAAAATTAGGAATGAGCTTACTGTCTGTAACACCCCTTGTCATTTCCTCCTAACCACTTCCTCTGTAACTGAGGCTGAGATGAGTTCAAAATACTAGAGCTGCTGGTTTCTTTTCTAAAAAATGAACAATAATGTGGGTTATTTTGACCCTATTCATAATATCTAGAAGCATTTTCTTTTTTGGTATTTTAAGAATGGAACTTAAAAGAAGGCAGGTTTGCATATATTTTGGATATGAAAAAAGGGAGATGCTATTTATCTAAAAGTGTATGCTTTATAACATATTGTAGAATGTCACACCCCATGCTCTATTCCATTTCCAATTGTATGATCACTAACAGGAATGAATAGAACAGTACCATTTCAATCATTGCTATCAGAATGTAAATTTTTCAGATCCTTTCTTTGTCAAACATAAAAAATACTCTATACTTCCCCCTACCGTAGGAAAACTCCATTTATTGTTTTGCTGTGTATATAGAACCATACCAGATAAAGTGTCCTTTCTGGATTTAGCTTTAAAAATTTACTGTGTAGATTTTAAAGTTAAAATTGGTTTGATAGCCCTGTGATTCATGTCAGAAAGGAATATTTACTCTATGTCCCTATTGTTTCACAGAAAAAGAGAGTTCTATGATAAAATCTGAGCTTATTTATTTATTTAATTATAAGATCCTAGTGTTAGAGTATTAAATATAATACGATGATTTTATAGCTGATGGAATTTGATGCCAAGTGGTTAGCTTGATGCCTCTGGCTAGGTTTATACACTATATAATTTATTCAGTAAGCATACTGATTCATTTCTAAAACCAACTTTCAAAAGTTCCCTTACAAAGGAAAATTAGGCATTTCCTTTACATCAGCCCTGTCTCTATTACTGACAATACTGTTATCTAATTTGCCATATCCTAATAAAGACACACTAGCTCCCCTATGCTTAGTTTTATATGTCTTTCTCCATCAGTCCTTCAAACTGTCTTTATACTTATTTCTCTGTTTCATCTTTTATACTTTTATTTTGAAACAACCTCAAACTTATGAGAAAATTCCAAATACATTATAAAGAAATTGTTTTCCTTAGCCATGCTGAGGCCTGAATAGTGTCTTTTGTACTTCTTGTTATCAAGCTAGTCCTGCGAGGACCTTGCCGTACAATCACGTGAGCAACCATTCTTCCAAGAGCTGAATGCCCTTCTGTTCTTTCCTGTGTGATCTCTCTGCAGACCCCTCAAACAGTAATTTTTGCATCATGTTTGGAGTCTATTAGCTACAAGAGGGCCATTACAGTAAAAACTACTGTGTTTTTACTAGAACCTGACAAATTCCATTTTATTTTTTTTATTTTTTTATTTTTTTATTTATTTTTTATTGTTACTAAATTTTTTTTTCCAGTGTTGCAAGATTCATTCCCCATTCCCCACACCCAGTGCTCCACGCTTTAGGTGTCCCCAGTACCTACCACCAGGCTCTCCCATCCCTCCACCCCCCTCCCTCCAAGTCCCTCAGTTTGTTTCTGTGTTCAAAGTCTCTGTTGTTTCGTTTCCCTCCCTAGATTACCCTAGTTCCCATTTGCTTTCCTTCTGCCACTGTCCTCCAGTTTGCCCCTCATGCACCGCAAGTAAGTGAGACCATGC